>JAREIK010016413.1:37500-65887 GCA_029783825.1 Sapria himalayana | reverse complement strand
CTGAAGAAGTGATGCAGTATACCCAACTCCTCCAATAGTTCTTGTTCGCATTCCGCTATGCAGAGATTGCAAGGGACAAATGCCTTCCAAGGGAAGATGCAAAACTCAAAATTGCAGTAAAACAACACAGAGTGATCGTATACCACCCTTCTCCTTCTTCAGAGTCCGCTAATCGGAGAACTCATATATAGATTACCGATGAAGGGATTAAACCGGCCACCCTCTCTGAAAAAGATGTGAAATGTTTGCTTGTTTTTAAGCGCTGTCAGTAGGAGTAGATCTTTGCAAATCGCCAGAAAGTTGCTTGGAAGTTTCCATCTCTCTGTCCCTATCTCCATTTAGATTAGAGCGAAGAAGTACCTATTGGTCAAGCCAGCTCCCCTTTATCTATCTTCCCCAATTTAGCAGGCAGGATCGAAGGGGGTCGTTCCCTTCTCCTTATGAGATCTTTCAGAATATCTCCTACATATAGTCCCATATGATCGTCCCCGTTTCAACTCGCAGCCTCCGTGGGCGCCCGACCTGCTAGACTGGCCTCCAAGCTCGATCTCTATGTAGCTATGAGAGACTTTCCATCCGCTTTACCCGTCTACATTTCCGAAAGGTAAGGCCTGGTTAAGAAAGAGAGTAATACCTACGTTTCGGATACGCCTAACCCAACCACATGAATAAACTAGGGCACAGGAACCCAACAATTGGTTGATCGCTCTCCCGCTTTTGCGAGGTTTATAAAACAAAATAATCTATCTATTTCCAAATCCATGCTTACGATTTGAATAGCCGAACCTTCCATTCCAAAGAAAAGAGTAGATAGGGAAAGGGCTTTCTCTTTATATAAGAAGCCTGTTGTTTGGCCCTTCTAGTAGTACTAATGGGCGCACTTTAGAACAAGATCAAAGTAGGCTTCCCTCATTCTATCTAATTAATACGGAATGCCCCCTCTTTAAACAGAACCGCCTTCTTGTTAGTCTCTTAAGTGCATGACTATCAATCTCCGGGGCCAACTGCACGCGCCGAAGGGCCCTCTTTTTCCTTTTTGGTTAGGCTAATGCTCCACCAATGGGACGAGACTAGTCTAGTTGTTCGTCTATCAGGGAGCACCGGTCCTATAGAAGTATATACATAGATGTTTCAAAAAGATAACAAGTATGCTGAAATTACATAAATATAGAACTTGCATATTCCACTTCAGCTTCCGCTTCACTAAACGTAGTTGACCCAATTGCATCAAGCAGCGCCCTACAGTCAACTCACCTCACATCGAGTCCTTCCTCTTCTCCAGGATTGGTGTGGGGAATCAGCCACTAGAGGCGAGATAGCCCTTGTTTAGTTCATCATTCCGTTCGGATATAGAGCTGTATCCCTCAATTGATTCATAGCCAATGTTATTGCCTCGGGCATGGAAAAGCATATTCGCCTATTGTCCGGGGAGGAAGGAGAAAGAGAAGAGGCCCATGAACAAAAAAGAATTAGCGATTCAACCACCGGAGATAGAGCTAAAAAACTACTAACCAAGGGCCTAGGTACTCCTATCACATTGGGTATGATTTTGCCATGGTGGACTCTACAAAAAGGGATTCCAATCCTGGAAGTGATTCACTCACTTTTTTAGTATGGAGAACGTGAAAAGGGTAAACTTCGAGGCCGGAGGCCGAGTCAGAATTGCTTTTCCCCAAAGATGCCTCAAATCTCTTAATAAAGGTATCTTCCTGGTGACAGCAGTGACAGCGGAGCAGCATCATTCATTCTAAGTTAGAAGGACGTCTTCCCCAAGTATATAACTTAAGCTTTACACAAATTGAAACTAAGGGCCCAAAAGCATAGAGATGGGACTCTCAGTCTTTTTTTATGCTGGTTCGTCGCGTCTCTCAACTCTAGGGGTCCTGCTCCTCTAAGCGGGGACAATTCAAGAAGAGTGAAGAGAGAGATTAGGTTCATATAGATACATTCACATGGAATCGGGAACTAGTAGACCTCTTCTCCAACAATAGGAAAGGTCGAAGTATTCTTTCTAGATTCGATAGTAGTCAGTCACTCGGAGCCGGAGCCTCAGTTCAGTCCTTTCTTTCACCTGAATGGCTTGGCGGTACGGCTTCGCTTGACTTGACCGGATCAGCTACGTTTACGTTTGTTATTGAACCGACCGCACTTTACTCTATTCGTCAGTGGACCAGCCAGGCCTTTTGAAAGCTACTATGACCGCCCTCTTTGAAAGCATCTTTCCTTCCCGCTGATGAACAGACGAAGTCGACTAACCAACTCACCAGCCAATAGCACACATTCTACAATTTGTGAGAATAGGAGATCCTCTGTCTTGGGGGCACGGGTGATAGCATGCGTCGGTCTTTGTCTCGTGGCTGTACAAGGCCGATGGGAAGTCCCCAGTCCTGTCTCGGCGAGCATTGGCAGGAGGCGGGACTTAACCGAATAGGGTTCGTGAGAAAGACATTTTATTGGATAGCAGCGTTTTCTTTCATATTTACATATTTAGCTGGTACAGCCGTTTACTCAGTAGTGGTTAGCAGCATAAATGCAGAGGTGACACGATCCGTTGATCAAAGCCTCTTTTTTCTTTTATCCTTTTCTCGGATCATGCATTGAATTCCTAGCCAGGAGCTCCATTCTTCCGTATCTCGGTCAGTACGAAAGGGCGCAGCCCTAACTGGAAAAGGAGTCTTGGTTCCGCTATCCCGGGGTGCTTCTACCGCCTCTTGGTTATCCAAAGCATTTCAATCAGGTTTCCCCAAGCAATTGGAGAGGAATCTGCTTCTGTATCGAGCGCTTATACTAGCTCAAAGCGTTGTATCCGGGGGCTTTGTAGGGCCCATTCAGATTCACCAAATACAAGGCACAAGGGCTTTTTTCTGGTTCACCACAGAAGGCAGGTTTTCTGCTAAGTCTATGGTCCGATTCCAACTATGATCCTTGTCTACAGCCAACTCGATTGCATCGATCCTTCTCTATTCTAGGAGCACCCAATCAAGTCATTCTCTTGTAAAGTGGACGATTTCATCATAACAAAGAGAACCCAACCCAGTACAAAGATAGATCCATTCGCTGAGCTCGAGAGAGCGTTTTGAACAATAACAACACTGCAAAATCATTTCAATTAGGATCTGCACCAGTAGCTCTCAGCTGCTACAATTGCTTTAGTGGGAGCACCGGTAGAAAAACTGGTGGTCAGCCCCCAATCCTCCCTTTTCGAGCACGGCCCTCAACACGCAATATTGATTGTCAGGTCACGTTGTCAGGAACACAACGGATTGCATCCCGAGCGTTAGGTGAAGGGGTACGGTACTCAAGGTATCAGAAATTCAAAGAATCCGCTTTACAATAGCCTTTAGTTTCATGTCATTAAAGAGGTCGACGTAGCGAACCAGGTTCTTCTAACTCAAGTCAGTAGTGAGCTTTAGACAGGAAAGTCTTTGGCTGGATTTGACTTCTTTCTGGTCCTCTCTCTGGTCCAAAACATTCTATTCCTGGATGTTAGGAAGAATAACTCGAATCCCCCAGTTGTTCGTTTGCTGTTGGGTCGCTGCTCAAGTGACAGTTTGCTTTCATGGAAATGAGTGCCATATCAAGGAATGTCGCAATAAGAGCTAAGTGATATAGGTTCAGTACAGTTTGAGTCGTACTGTCCAGAGTTGGATTCGTCACTTTGATTCGTAAAATCAGGAGTTTCCCAGGGTACCAATTTCTTGGTGAAGCAGGATGCTCATTGACAGTCCTTTTGTTCTCTGTACTTGAGTCACATGACTCTCCGGCGCCGTAATGAAGAGTACTTCTGTATCCCATATCTCGCATGAACCACTTTTTTTTAGGTGTGGTTGATTCTCTGCTCTGTATCTTCATCCTGCTCGTCTGGGGTGTGGGGAGCAGCTCTTTCTTGCTGAAACTTAGGATTGTGATCAACTAAGGCTGTTTTGCTCGATCGTGACCACTTTCTAACAGGATCCCTATACGATCTGGCCCGGCTTGCCTAATCCTGACGATGGGTACACGGAGGAATCCTCTCTTAGCGCGATAAGCTTACTTTCACTCACCTCCAGCAGCTGCTATTGATGTTTTTGAATGTGGGGGTACTTCTCGCTTTGCATAAATGCCAATTCATTCACTCCAAAAGTGCAGCTGAGAATCTTGCTGCTAAGCTATGCCCCTAGCTCCCCCCTCACTCCCGGGAAGAAGGTCTTAGCAGGAGGCGAAACTTGAGCTGTTGGGTGTTTACGTTAATTGATCGGGAGGTGGGAGGACTCGGTGGTTGTTGGCGGAAGTGAACCATGTCAAGATTGTAAACTGTTTTCAGGAAGACGAGGCCCAGAAAGAGGACATTCGGCCATCTGCCCCTTATGAAGTCCATTGATTGACTTAAACTTGATGAGAGCATTTTAAGCTTGACTTGTCGGATACCACGCCAAAATACAAAAATGTGGGTGGAATGGAAAAGGTAGCCTACGTGAACTGATTGGCCGAACGATGCTGTCACGATAGCGATTCAGCTCGAGTCGAGTGGTCCCACCTTGCATATGGCTCTTTTAGAGACCCAAGCGGCAATCCGCGAGCGTTAACAAAGGATGAAGAAATCAAGATTTTTTAATGCGGGATTTTCATACTAACCTGCGAAGGGAGCCCCCTATTGCCATTAGTAAGAGTTCCATACTTCTCTATGACATTCTTCTCTAAAAGCAGGTTCTGGAGTCATAATTAACCAGAGATGATCCTGCGTCTTCGGTTCTGATTCGTATTTCAACATCCACGGGCGGGACTGATTGGGTACTCAAAACCGAACTGTAGTGTCATTAAAAAGATGAGATCTGATTCCCCCGGATAGGCCGTTCTTCATTTAGGGAAAGAGCTAGGCGAACTGGACTTCGTTCCGTTGTTGCTTCTCCCGCCTACCACGGGGGCTAGAACTACGCAGTTACACGAGGAAAATCCGCACGCGCATAAGCAGCCTCATCCGAATCCGCTCCGCTTCTTCGGCAGTTACGCGATGAGAGCCTACCCCCTCGCCAACCCAACCTTTCTTCCCCGGTCCATGGCCAATCCACCTAATCTCTCTCTGTCGGTGAGGTGCCGCAATCAACGAGAAATGCCGTCTCCTGATCCCACTCACTTCTCTTTTATTTCCGGCCCCCTATCAACCCACTCATCTATTCAATATCGCTTCCCCTCCCTCTATCGGAATTTGTGTGTTTCCGGAAGAAACAAGTCTTCCTGGCTCTCTCCCCCGGAGGCGGGTTTCAGAATCATGAACTGAACAACCTCCACCATCTTCTCTATATTCTTGCCTCTACGAGACCATAACTCTTCTTCTTCTCTTGTGGTGCCTAGGTGGTTGGCAGTGGAACTTGAAATAGATTGCTTAGATGTAGGGAGTTAGCTTCCATTATTTGCTCGGTGAGATTGATTCGTGGTTGGGCTTGTGGATCGACTTGCTTCGCCTTCGGATCAAAATGCTGCAAATGAGGGTAAAGGGCATCTCTTGAGGTTCGATCAGAGGTTGAGTCATCGTTGTTGGGGCTTCCCAAGCATTAGAAGATGGAGTGGACGGGTACTTGATTCCAGGAGAGGGCTTACTGCCTTGGGGGCGGAGGGGGACCTCGAATAGAGCTACTTCTGGTCATTACCTCCTGGTACGAATGCATTGACTGGTCCTTCTCCTCCTCATTCTCTTTGTTCCGATCCTAGCGATGGCAGGTAAGAACCTCCCAACTCTGGTTCTCCCGGTCCATTGCTATCCACTCCACCGGACCCAGTAGCAGAGGTAACAGGCGAAAGGAAGTTAGGCTGAACCGAAAGGACCAAAGAAGGATATGTGCCAAGAGCTTACAGAAAATAAGGCGCAAGAGCCCTCAGTTCACATTTTAGAAGGGCTTGACTCCAGAAAGTAAACTCCTCCCTCAGAGGAAGACCAATTGTACTTTCGTGGAATCGCATAACACTTTATTTGTCCCACCAAGCAATGGAAAAGGGAAGGCTATATACTTCCATTCGATGGGAAAGATGGAACCCAGGAAACGGGACTCTAAAAAGAGAATCAAACGAGAGGAAACGACTAGTCTTTCTCCGTAAGAAAGTACACCGAATGCTGAAGAAAGCAGTCCTAGATCCTGATGCATGCATGGAGGAAGAAAAAGGTTCCGAGCCTTCGAACAGATGTTAACTGAGTCTCCGCACGGAGTCTTGGCCGGCAACGGAACGATCGACCGGGAAACACAAGGTTTAGGCTACTGCGACAATAAGCAAAAGGCAGCCATCTTTCAAATAGTCTCAGATAAAGACTCATCTACAGGGCTCTTGCCACGCCGTACCCCAGCAGTCCCTCGATTCCGTCGAATATTAAGTACTGGGCTAAGGTCGGCCCCTCCTATTAGCTATTAGTACGAGCTCTGCACCGTCTGCGTCTGGAAAAAGAAACCTAGGACTCAAGCAAGAGAAGATGAAGAGGAGGGGCTCCAAGAATTCATATATCCCTGGGGGTACCTCTCAATAGAAAGGAGCAGCAGGACATCTGATTCCACAACTTCTTTAGTAAGAGAATCGGTTGTCTATGTCAATAAGCGTGATCCCTTAAGGTGACTGCTAGCTCGATAAGGATAAGTGAGTTGGCTTGCCCGGGAGGAATAGCCCCTTCATTTACTAGAAGTAGAGTGCTAAAGCCCTGCCCTACGTATCCTTTTTTTCCTGGTTTTGTTTTGTTAGGATTTCCATATCTGCCCTCCTTCCTGAGCCTTTAGAGCTAGGGCGCGCTAAGCGATTCATAATTCCTTAGCACTCAATTCACACAAAGTAGATAGAGAGATCCCCGAAGTCTTCCATTCTGGTCGGAGAAGTGTGCTTTTACTTTAAGCTCTTTTGAAGCTTTTGAATCCGCTGTTTCTTTGCAGCTTTCATATGATGAGAAGAATAGGGTCCGCCTCAAATGGAACGTCTCACTTATTCCTATTAGCTCTCTCCTCTCATGGAATCTTATCCATTTCCCTACCCCATTCTTATGGTTAGCCCTCAACTAACATGGCTCAGTCCTTCTACTCCCCTCATTCACTCCTTCAGTCATTACCTCAACGGCAAGGAGTTTATGACCAAGCCCGTAAAAGAACTCATCCTTTCTTTCTGAGCCCAGCCACATTTCTATTTGGTTATGCTATACGCTAGTACTTGTTGCGGGGGCAGGCCATAGACCTACTAAGTAGATAGCTATATATATAGCTATATATAATTTATTTGCTCAAGTGTGAAAGCGGAAGGTCCTGCACATAAAAAATATTCCACTGCAGAGACCTTTTAAAGCCTTTTATGACCCTGGGGCTCGGACTGTTTACATCGCCTGAACCTGCCTTTCTTTCCCTTCGTTCGTGGAACTCAGCGGTACAGGCATACAGATTGTTGAAAAGGGGAATCACTCCACTCTCTTCTAGCGCAGCTGGAGGTCGAGAGCTAGCTAATCGATCAGAGTTTGGTTTCAAAGCGGTTCGAAAAAGTGGATCGAATCGAGAATTATTTCATTGCATAAATCAGAGTGTCTTGTATCTGCTCTTCAAGCGATAGATTTGATTGAGCCAAAAGGTGCTTTTTGAAAGCCGGTAACCGTTGGCTAAGATCCTTTCCGCTCCGCTTAGCAACACGCAATCTTTTTTGATTCACTAACAATTGAGGAGGAATTGAATGCATTAGATTAGATAGTATAGCGCGGGGCAATAGTGCTTCGCCATGTTCGCAACGATCAATTTCCCAGCTACGAGGCGGCCGGCCAGGCGGATAGCCAAGTCATATGTCATGGTTGCACTTATAAATAAAGAATACTTCGTGAGAACTCTTTTTTCCACGATCTCCATTTTCTTTTAAATAAAAAAGTGAGAATGAAAAAAAACAAGAATCTGGAATGATTTTGAAATGGAGCTATCGAAGAAGAATATGAAAGATCCAAAGCAGACCCGGTCCTTCCTGTTTTTCCCAGTATAGCATGGAGAGTAAAAAGAAGCTGAGAAATGAATGCTTCCTTCTCAAGACCCCTCTCCCTTCATATTCAGTTCCGTTCCTAAAGTCTGAAAAACCCGGCTTGAAGAACCTCCAGTCTCCTTCTGATGAAGAATTCGTTACTCTCTCTTTCGAAAAGCCATTCGCCGGACAAAAACCCTTTCTCACGCTATCCGCCAAGGGAAGAACCGATCTCTTACTAATATGAAGAGAAGAAAAAGCTTTCGTTTCTTCTCACCGGTAGAATACACCCGAATATTGATCAGGTGACCCGCCGAAATCAAAATGAATTATGAAGAAGCGAACCCAATTTTCTACCACCAGATCGGCCGACAACTTAACAGCTTCTAAAGCCGCATTTCGCCAACCATCAGAGATCAAAGCTGTGAAGCGTGGCCATCACCACATAGAACTCTCACGGGCTTTTCTCAGCAACCCTTAGAGAAGGAAGAGAGAGGCCGAGCTACGACTAGATACAGAGTCTTATAGGAAAGGAACGAACAGCCTCTATACTCTTTTTTTTCTTCTATACCTGCCCAATAATTCTTCAGAATCGCAGAATGGAAAGCTGCTCAGAAAAGCTCTCACAGCATGCCTTCAGTCAGCGGCAATGATGACTATCTCGGCTTCGACAACACAAGACAAACAAAGTAGGTCATCACACGACACACCAGCCTGTCTGAACCCCTAAAACTTAAGTACCCAAAGAGTCGCAGCCCTCTCAGCTGCCCTCAACAAAAAGAAAAGGAATGACTTAAGGATATGATGCTCAGGAAGTCAAGCAGCAAGGTACCAACCATCGGAAGGCCTGAGACCCAAAAAAGCATTCGGCCCAAGATCCTAAAAAAAAAAAGAATTTCGTAGAAAAGAGAGGAGAACAAGCCGCGACACTCAAAGCATGATGCACAGAGAAGAAGTTTGAGAGAAGTTTTATACTAAATGGACAACCATTGCACCACTCTAGCCACCCACCACAAAGCAGGTTGAAGTGATGAACAATGCTCGGGCAATAACAAACCTGCTATATATCTCAGAAGTCTAGCTCATAACAGCCTCCTAGGAGCCGAGCCTTCCCTCCATTTTGATGTGAAAAGGGATATTATATTGGAAGGAACCTCTCAACTCCAATCCAAGGCTCACTTGGAGAAAGAGAAGTGACTCTAGAAAAAACCAAGCAACAACAAGTCCCGAGTTGTAGAATTAAGAAGCAGCCTTCAGAATCATTCAATGGCACGCACAAGAGGCCTGAATGCAGACAGAGCGTGTCAACAAACAACTAAAACGAATTACCTGGAAGAGCCAACACGGGCCTTCCCCCAATCAGAGACCAAATAAAAACAAAGGAGCTGAATGAGATGCTCCTGAACGAGTTGCATGCAGCTTTGCTAACCTTTTTATTCTCAGGAAAAGGGAGGAGAACTCTCAGCTACGCCAAAGAGAAGCCGAAGCCGTCTTACAGAAAAAAAGCTTCCAGCCACTGGCTTCTCTAGCTATGGCAAGCAAGGGTGGTCTACGATCAGGACCAACTCGTCCTTAAGCATAAGACGACGAACGAAGCTCTCCGGTGGACCCGCTATCGGGTTTTCCTTATAGCTGACTGACAAGCGCCTCACTGAGGCTCAGACTCGCCGTCCGACTCGACTAGCTCTCCAGCCAGAATAGTCACCGGGCTCGAGGATTCTTCTCTCTAGAGTGCCAGCATATCAGCTACCAACTCAAAATGATCATAATGGCGACGTCACCACATGGTCTCTCCAACACCCTAAGACACTCGGATAGACTCGAAGTTGCTCTTTCGCAGCCATCAACAAGTGTCCTGATATACATAGAAGACATACTCAAAAACTCTGCCGACACCTGTTAGAAGATAAAAGACCCGCCCGCCAGAAAGAATCAAATTATTTGCCTCAGAGAGGTCATATTCTCTATCGACACATCACAAGGGGCACGTAGGTTTCGCCTGACTGTACTAAAAAGGCCGCACCGCAGGCAGCAGATATTATACCAAAGACTCCAGCCAACGCCCTTTGAACGGAAAGAAGATAAGAAAGGAGAAGATCAAAGTTCTGTGTGTGAAGGGGCTCAGGGTAGGGCGGGCTTTCACGAACCATACGAGCGTAGGCGGGCCAGGTGAGGTGGTCGGCCTTAGATAGCGGGGTGTTTCCATTACGAGAGGAGGGCTACATCTCGCGCCATGTGCCACTGATGTGTGCCCAGTTAGTTATCTGGATTCGAATTGAATCGTGACGAATTCACAATCGGTAAGGAACTGAGACTGAGTGACTTGCTAAAGAAAGGGGACAACTTTAGAGTTGCAGGCGGGTCTCTCTAATTGAATAAGATAACCATCTCCGAGATCATATGATTCTTCCCCTTAGCCCGTTCCTCTTCTATTGATTTTCCCTACCTACGGATATCAAAAGAAAAACTAGGGCTTACCTGGAATTTTGTTATTTCTACAGGCTACCAAGACTAAGAGCCCTCCTATGATGATTATACACCGGAAGCTAAAACATAAAACTTGGACCGAGGATCAAGATCGTTCACGTTCATTTGGGCAAGGTCATCTGACCTAAATGTGGAAAGGAGCTCACAAGCAAAAGGATTCGGAAATCAATCGAACCACTTTGACTTTTGCTGTCCTATAGTCCGGGGGCCTGCCAACTATTCTTCGTGAAGAACCACTCGCTTAGAGTTCGGTGCTGCATGGAAATAGGCCTTCTGCTCCTATTGGTTCTGGGGCAGACCGTCCTTCCTGACGAAAGGAGGCTACAATGGATCTCCATGCGGGAAGGAAGAATGATTTCTATTTCATTCCATGAAGAAATTCGCAATAGTTAACCGAATCTTTGCAGTAGCAAAGAACAAAGGAGCAAGCTAAGCAAGGAAAGGTAAGAATAGATTAGATCGATCAAGACAGGTATCTAGGTAGTTAGTTGTTCCTATAGGAAGCGCAGCTATTCCACTAAGAGAATAGATAGAGCAACAACCTAAGAGCGGATAATAGCAGCTGCCGCTGATTCCCCGTAAAATCGATTTCCTAGACCTGGAAATCTATGCTTTCTGGCTCTTCACTTCCGGTCGGTGCGCCTCCCCTTTGATTCCCAAGCTGGAATTGAACCAGCATCTCCGGTGGCTTTCCCGGCGCACTTCCCTTTATTTATTGTTATTGTGTTTACTGACAGAGCCCAACAGGAACCTCTGAAAAAGAGGAATTTTTACAGTAAGTAGGGCAGTCAAGGGCTCTTAGAGGATATCTATTTCCATCTGAACTAAGGTTATCCAGGTATCGGCCCTAAGAACATGTGCTAAAGCACCTTTCCGGCGATAAATCCGCTGAATAAGCTTGTGGGGGAGACTCAGCTGCTAGCTCAGATCTTCTTGTTTCGGCTTTCTTGCTTGTTAATGGGTGGGCCAAAGCAAAGCTCCTAGCGTTAGCGAGAAAACTACCTATTTCAAGGTATATAATCGCTTAGCGCGCTTTTAAAGTCAGGCTCTAAAGGCTAAGGTAGGACCCAGACCGATAGATTTTTTCTATGGCGAAGGATCTGAAAGCGCGTAAATAGCTTCTGAGAGAATCCAGCTACTTAGGGTCTTCTCTTGAAGAGGTGTTTTACGCACTTGAATCTCTATCAATAACAATAGGAAAGAGCTTGCCTGATTAGAATCGTTAGGAAGTGCACTTATTTTCTTGTGTTAGGGCGGGGAAGTATATGCTGCGACACAACTAAAGCGGAAGACCTCCGGTTGTAACGGAAGCGAAAAGAGGAATTGGTTCGATGGTAGACCTGGTCCAAGCCTGGTAATAGACCCAAACTCCGAAAAAGAAAGGGTCAATGGATCAGTTTATCACTTCGGCCTGCCTTATTCCTTTGAGGATAGGCATCGGGGCTAGAAGACTTTGATACAAAACCACTCCGCGAGGCAGAATCTGCAAACGGTCAAATTGTTTTTGTGTTTGTATAGTAATCCAGTTCGGCCGTTTACTAGAGATGGGCGGGATGATGGGTAGAAAGTCTAACCGCCTGGTTTCGAATGGGAGAGCAAAAGAGGCGAATCTCAATGACCAGACGAATCCGCAGCAAGGGCATCTGCCAATTATGTTACGCCAGTGATTGTAGAAAAAGAGTGAAACGGGCTTAGAGGCAGCTAGAGACCTTTAAACCTCTATTTTACACCTCCCACGGTGCGGTTAGGTATTTATCTGATCAGCAGGTAAAGACTCTCAAACCCAAGCTTTTAAAAGCAAGTGCCGTGGCAATACGGCGAAAGCTGCCTAGCTTCTTTCTTCACAGACAGCGTAGTGATAAGAAAATGCTAATGCCGTTGACTCAGATCCAAGACGGAAAGTGGTTGATGACAACTTTGAGTAGGAGGACTAATTCATCACAACAGGTTGAATCCCGAGATCCTTCTTCCCTTGAGCGGCTCCTGAGCCCAGCTCGCCTTTTTTTTTAGAGACTTCTCACTCCCATTTCGGGCTAGACCATCGAAATCTTCAACTTCTGGCTAAGCCGACATAACATATTCCACCACGGATTAAGTCGACATAACATCCTCACGTTCAGTCAGGTTTTTCCAATTGGATGACCTTGCCGGAAGAAGTAGGGCTTTTTTGGCCTTCGGCTGCGCCTTCTGCTCGAGCTCGCCGTAGGAAACTTTCCGCCGATAGGAGTAACTGGTTTTGAAAAACCTTGCTTCGCTTAGCAGACAAGAGTGTGGACAGTATATTTAATCGCCTCCACTAATGCAAGTGCAGTTCTCGCTGTAGAGGAGGCTTTTCTTCGTCTCGCCCATGTGTAACAGCAAATGGTGAACAACGAGCACCAAGCTCTTTTGCCTATTAATGACATTCCTTCCGGATCAAGTTTTGTATATTCTGATCGGGTAATTGCATATTCTGATGATTACTGGTTTCGGAACACGTCTTCAAACCAGATGCCTTCTGCAGCCGGATGTTCGACCAAAGTATCAGGCGACACATACGCTCAACGGCTTTCTGGAAGTGAGGGAGATGGCGCATACTCAAACGAGGGGCTTTCCCACACTGATTTACCAACCTCTGGGGTCATACTCCTTCCTTTCCCCAACCCTATCACTTTGACCTCATTTCACCTTTGTATACAAACATTGATAGGGACGAAGTGACTCGAGCAAAGCGAAGAGGGACTATGTGACTCGCAAAAGTAGGGAACTGTCTTTTTTTCTCCAACTTACACTACAATTGAAACTGGATCTCAGCCTGGAAAGGTCCTTTTGAAATTTACTTTCCTTTGTCCGATCCTGCCGACCTTTACTTTGCTTACTTTCCCACTAGCCTCGCCGGCTTTCACAATATCTTTCCTACGAAAGTTCCATTTGAATTTCTTTTCATTTCAAGAGAGACTTCAGCTGCAACAGGAGTGGATTCGCTTTTCTCCCACTGGCTGAAAGGACACTCCTACTGAGTGGACAATGGCTGCAAGGTAACCAACCTTTACCTATAATCCTCTCCCATTAACTCCTAAAGGAGGAATGAATAAGAAAGAATATGATAGTATTCTGCCCTCCCCGTCACCCTGACTTCAAAACTCCCTTACACCCCAATCTGCCTGGATTGCTTGAGGACTGAAACTGGCTTGGCTCCACCACTTGTGCCTGCCCTCGAAAAGTTCTAGGGTCAGAGATTCTCATTTTCCTAGAGACTGCTATGGACCTATTCCCATCTAGGGCAACATCCTATGGATCATCCCATTAAAGAAATTAGGATAAAGGCTTCAGAAAGACTAGATGTGCTTACCACTTGAGCTATACTGACTTTGAATTGAAGGAGGGCCTGCGCTTTATAACTTCTTATATTGGGCATTTTACACAGCTTAAGCTCTATTTTAAAACTTTCCCGAGTAGTGCAATTTCACACTTGATAAAAGGACTGACACTGGCTATCCAATAAAGAAGAAAAATCAAAGACATCAAAGTAGTCCTACCTAGGAATCACAGATTGATTTTAAATGGGGCCTATCTTTTCCTATTGAAATTGAATCAAGATACTGTTGGGACCGTGATAATCTAGATATATATATATTATCACATATCACATCATTTCTCCCGGATTGGGAGAGTCCTCATCAGTGTGAGAGGATACGGTAGTGTTTTTTTTCTAATTCCATATTCCATAAATAGGCATCTAGATTCCCTTACGTAGGCTCATGCTTTCTTTTACCCTCCACACCACAAGTCCTTTTCAAGTCTGTCTCTCTCTAAGACTCGAAATGAATGAAGATCGTAGCGAAAGGAGAAATAGATAGTGTGGAGTACTCCGACGTCGTTTTCTTTGTCGAAATGGGATTTGTGTTCAGTGTACCCAAGGTACATTACAATAATGAAGTGAAGAGAGAACTATTCGCCTGCGGTAGGCAAAATTGGAGGAAGAGTATTCATTCGAAAGCATAAGTCCAGGATTTCCTTCGATGGCGAAACCGGTGGTCCAGGTGAGTTCGTTGTTTTCAAACCTGCAGTGTCAAAGGCTAAAGCAGACAAAGGCTAGGGATTAGGAGATAGCTTTTTTGATAGCTGGTTTTCACTTCGTTCCAGAAGTGGGAATAGCAGTAGAAGGAGTGGCATTTCCAACATCAAATCTCCGCATCCAGCAGTTTCGAAGTATTCTTCATATGCCCCGGCAATCGCTAGGTCTTTCCCATCCCAAGGCGAAGGTACTTAAAAGAAGTCCAAAGAGGAAAGCCGATAAGTGTGAACAAGAAAGTTTCTGTACATCCGGCCTTTCGCGGGATAAGGTCTGTATTGGCACAGCTCACATCTTTTGAAAGACAAAGGGCTATGCGTAATCGCTAAACAACAACACTAAAAAAAGGATCCTATTCTTTCTGAGTGCCAAGCTAAACGCTCACAGCGGATTAGAAGGTAGTTAAGTCCTATCGGACCAGACACTTCATACCTGAGGGATAATTTAGCAAGTAATCTCCTTACATCAGACTTCCTTTTTATGCTCCGAAGAGGGCTTTTTAGTAAATATTTTGCTGTTAGTAATTATAGGCTTTGATCTATTCTCCCTATTCCTCATTCACTTCCAAAAGAGCTAACCGTAGTTCTTGGGGTCCCGAGACGAATCAACTCCCACTCCTATTCTCACTTGAATCTTTATATACTCTTATATAAGCAGATGCGCGGAATCGTAAACATACCTTCCTTCCTAATCTTAGAATCGTTCGTTCACACGGAGCGGTCAGAATAGGACTTGACTGAAAACGGACTAAGGCTCAGGCAAGGAACTTATTGCTATATTTCTTTCAAGTCGTGCTTTCTCCTCAGGGTTTCCATCCGTAGAAAGAAAAGTAGTAAAGGAATGCGGGTCGATGGGACGAAAGAAGCAAAGAGCCTCCTCATAGCACTACTTCTCAGAGATAGAGTGATAGGCTAAGAAAGCAGTCTATAGTGAAGTTTTCACAAGTAAACTACTTCTCTGCCCTTGTGGTGCAGTCTCCGTTGAGCTACGGATACGATTTCTGACGAAAGAGTCCTCTTATTGATCGCCGAGCTGAGCTTCGCTTTAGGGAGGGGATACTACTTATTAGTTAGATTAGACGGACAGTCTTTCCATGCTTTGTTCTTACGAAGACTAACCGGGAAGGATGGTTTTCAAGGAGGTATACTGGCAGAGCAGGAAGATAGGCAAAGGGGGAAGCGACTAGAACTTCTCCTCCCAACATCGCCGGTAAGGCTATTGAGAAGGCTAGTGTCAGACCTTATTGAAGCGGATAAAGCTCAATGAAGATTCTAAACTCATGGTAGCTCAGGAGTAGGAAAAGGTATGACAAGACTTGACATGCCAAAACTTCGCTCGCGAGCTCGGAACGAGCCGGAGCGAATGAGGGATTGTACCGCAGCTTGCTTAGAAACTGAAAGTCAAAGTAATCCTATTCCTCACTGCTCAGCTGCCTTGGTATCCGTGTTAGGAAGTCAAAAACACTCCTTGCCGCTGCCAAACATGTATGTTGAAGTCTCGGAAATAAGTCATTGACATTTATCGGAGAATCGACAGTTCGTCTCGTCTCGGGGAATCCTAGATCAATCATAGATCTGGGCAGAAGCGCCCTTCCCTAAGCCATAAGATACCTTCTCCTAATCATCGGCGTGACACCTATTCTTTCTTTTCTCGAAAGATGCAGCTACGGCCTTTTCGGCTTCGAAAGGCATTGTTGAAATTACACAGCGAACTCAACCAACAAAGGATGGCAGTACTTGAACCTCACATTCGCGAAAAACCTGGTAACATCACCCCCTAGCAAAGGGGAGAACCCAATCGGTCTGCATCTGCATTTAGCATTGCCTTCACCTTTCAATGGATTGGCTGCAGTAGCGGTTCCCTCTTAAGAAGATCAATAGTCTGATGCCTCGTATCCTTCAAGTGTTTTCCGGCAGAAAAGGAAAAGGCTTCATCTACACCTTTCAAGGGCCAGTTTTCTTATTGATTTGACATCTTGTCTTGCGTGTGCCGTCTTGTTAATATCGAATGAAGTAGAGCCAGAATGAAGGGGCGATGATCCGCCCACACAATTGGTAGTATGAGAGGCAGCCACTTATGGCCTATCCATTCCATACCCAAACGCAACTCTGAAAGGCTATGTATAGTTAACCGCCGGTGCTACTTCCTTAGTTAAGTATCCCATTCCGACTTCTGTAGGGGATCACAGTTTCAGCATTGCACCTCACTAGGACTTCTTTCTTCCCTTAGAGTCCTTCTAGCGGGTCTTAGTGCCTTCCTCTCTTATGAAAAGGCTCCCATCCCAAGGCCTTTTATTGATAATCGCTCTCCTCATGAAGTTTTGTTCTCCACCCACTGACTCTCACTTTCAGGTCTTTGGGTGTGCATGCTATCCATATCCCTTGGTCCGTATAGAAAGGATAAACTTGATCCCAAGTCGAACCGCATCTACATTTCTCGTAATGGTCTTTTTGATGAGACCCCTTTTTTTCCCCCCTTTCGAACAACTTAAATTGTGCAAAGAAAGAATGATAATGACTCTGAGGGCAATTCCACTCTTACTTTACTTTACCGCTCTTGCAGCCCACTTTCCCTTATGAAACTTTGACAGGTTCTCCACATAACTCAGTTGCTGGTGACTCTACTAAGACTGCTCGAAAGGACTCTCTTTGCCACCTACTCGCTCTTTCATACACTACAAGCATGCCCACTCAGCTACACAAGCTTAATAAACAAAGCAATTCTCCAGAAAGTCATCCAATGATCACTCGATCGAAAGATGGAACTCGTCGAGAAAGAAAGAGACTGAAGACTTTTGCCGCTCAACTCAAATCAGTTGCACGAGAGCCCTCAACCTTTCATCAAGCATATACTGATCCGTCTTGGGTAAAGGCAATGGAGGAAGAGTATAATGCTCTTTTACACAAGAAGACTGTCAATCTGGTTCCTTTTCATCCTTCCATGAAAATTGTGGGCAGTCCTTGGGTGTCTAAAATGAAAGATAAGTCTGATGGGTCTATTGAAGGATTCAAGGCTCGTCTTCTTGCAAAGGGATATACACAAAAAGAAGGTGTCGATTTTGAAGAAACTGTCCGGTTGTCAAGGCTACCACGATTCGCATTTTCCTTTCTTTCCTGGGCTATTTGAAATGGAAAATTAAAAAAGAAAGTGGATGTGAAGAAGGAATTGGAATTCAGCAAGACTGAAAGGAAAGTTGGAGTTGCAGAACTCATTGAAAGCAAGGAGCGTGACAATGATTTTGTGTCTGACTTTCTCGCGAGATGGCAAGCCCTTCCTTTCAGGTGTCCGCAAAAGGTTACCCCGTCTTTCCCTGGCCCTGGAGGACCTGCCACTTCCTCCCCGGGGCATAAAGAAAGGACATAGCAGGCCGAAAGGGTCCGAATGTACCTTTGAGGCATGAACTCTCAGTACATCTCATGCCTCAAACGATGATTTGAATGACTTATGCACCAAGGCACATGACCTAGAAATGCACCTTAGCAAGAGGCGCTCAACTCAAAGCCCAAGGCAGCTTCAAAGGTTGAGACGGCTGGCGGCTGGAGTCGAAGCAAAGAAAAAGAAGAATGCTGTTACTACAGCAAACAGATTCATTGTGTTAGATGCTCCCAATGAAAACTCGAGGATCAATTGGTTCAGTCTGCTGCTAGCTTGGAAGCAGAACCTTTGGCTATGAATGATGATAGCAGCATTGATCAGGGTGGTCGTAGATCAGCTGCTGGTGGTTTTTATTCCTCACACTTAAATGCCGCCAGCTCTGCCTTCCTACTTAAGGCATCCGCGACCTGGTTGGTCCGTCCAAGCTTATACTCTAGCACCATAGAAATCAAACTTGGCAAGTTTTTATTGCTTGCCCTGTTTTGGCGTGAGTTTCTTCTGGGTCAGGAAGTCACTCGTCGCCACATTATCCGTCTTGACCACGAATCGTGGCCCGCCTCCACGTTCTCAAGTAGTGCACTATTGCTGTCATCTCCTTCTCTTGGACCACGCCTTTCGGTCTCATTGAGCTTTCGGCTATCATATGCTACTGGGTTACCTTATTGTACTAGCACACCGCCTATGGCATAGTCTGACGCATCCGTGTGTACTTCAAATGGCTTAGTGTGAATCTGGCAACTGCAAAACGGGGTCATCCGCCTGCTTTAGGTCCTCAAAAGCTCTTTGACACTCTTCCGATCAGTGCAGTGCCATGATCGGTCCGTATGTCCTTCTTTAGGATATTTTTGAGTTGAGCAGCCCTCTTCGAGTAACTTACGATGAATCTTCGGTAATAGTTCACGAGCCCTAAAAACGATCTTAGCTCACTCACCTTGGTAGGTGCTTGCCACTCCTCGATGGCTCTGATGCCCATCCAATGCCCTAGGAATAGGATCTCCGTCTGTCCAAAGGAGCATTTATCTTTCTTTAAAAAAAGAGGTGATTCTTCCTTAAGACCTTAAGGTCCGGAGGTGGCTAACGTGGTCGTTTAACGAATAGCTATAGCCCACGATCAAAGTATACCACCAGTCGTCTAAGTACAGGTGGAATAGCTTATTGTGGAGGGTGCAAAACGTGGCAGGGGCATTGGCCTTACCGTAATAGGGCCAAAAAAAAGGCATAATAAAATCAAAACGCCCCTTTATTAGTAAGGTTGCTTGCTTGTCACACAGGTCGTCTTTGGCTCGTCTCCTTCTGTGATACGCACCTGG
The DNA here is from genome assembly GCA_029783825.1 of Sapria himalayana. NCBI lineage: Eukaryota > Viridiplantae > Streptophyta > Magnoliopsida > Malpighiales > Rafflesiaceae > Sapria > Sapria himalayana. The sequence continues at coordinate 46,723 of JAREIK010016413.1, read as the reverse complement.
TAGTAGCCCGACCGTAGATCCAACTTATAAAAGTATCTCGTCTTGCTTGCTGGGAGAGAGGAAGCTTCCGGACCACCTTTTCCAGCCAGATAGCGAGCGATCACTCAGCAATGAACACTAACTGAAAGCGGCCGGGAATGAGTACCTATCCCTTACGGGAATCGAACCCGTGTCTTCGACATGAAAAGACGATGGACGAAAGGGACCAAAAAGCCTGATCTTCGACCACCCTAAGCTCCGAGAATAGAAGTGGTTCGTTTTGTTTCTATACGCAATTCAAGATTTCGTTTGTGTTCATGTTGGCGATTTCTGATGTGAATTCGGCGGGTCGTCCCCCCTTCCTACGGGTTCCCCCACCGACCCAGTGACACACCAACCACGCCCCTTCCCTTTCTCCGATCATAAAGCCCCCTGATCCCTTTCTTAGTCTTTCATCCCCCCTGAATAAGTAAGGCCCCGTTCTTTCTAATTAAAAAAAGAAAATAGGAAGAAAAACCCGTTTGAAGTGGCGAAGGCCTATGCTACAGTAAGAAAGAAAGTACGTTAAGGTTACGAAGTCACTTAGTCGAACTATAAAGAAAGGGAGGCTAAGGTTACGAAGTAAGGTCAGCTGGTTAAGGAAAGCGAAGGTTCACTCGACTGAAAGGAGAGGAAAGCGAAGGTCTTCCAATTGATTATTTAGCCTTAAAAGTTACTTTAACTGACGTCAACTCCAATCATCGTCAGAAGAGAGAGCTTCGATCTCTTTACGTCATCCCAGAGGAAATCATCTTAGAAACCTGGGCTAGACAAAACAAAGGTACTCCGAAGGCTAGCTAATGACAGAATACCTCCTCGCTTTTCAATTGGAAAGCGATTCCGTCCACATACTAGGCTAAAAACGGGCACTTCAAGCAAAGTAGACTACTCAGGAGAGTCTTCACTTCAATGTTCGGGGGTGAAAGCAAGATCCGAAAGGAAAGAGCTCAAGGTGGGAAACCAATGAAATAGGTTTGTTCAATAACGGAGTCAAAAGATCATGTGCAAGAGAAAGAGTGCCCTCAGGCTCAGCCTTTCTTCGGAATAAGATAGATCAGAAGCAGGTCTATACATATATAAATTCCTTACTCTTTTTGCCGGCCACTATCGTAGACAGTAAGTTTCCCCTAGCTTTCAAGTCAAGGTCCACAACTTTTGTTGGCCGGGGGGACTTTCTCGGGGAATCTTATAGTAAACGAAACCTCAGTTGAACATTAGACCTTTCCGGCTTAAAGAAATGAGGAAAAAAACGACCTGCTACGGATTCTAGGAAGAAAGACCTGGAAATGGACTTCAACAACCTTAGTAATGAATTTTATTATTTGGGGGTTGAAACCCTCTCCTTGCAAAAGGATTCGCCTGCTCTCAAAGGGCTACTCGGTTTCACATCATGAAAGATTCTCACGGCTATTTTTTATAATTGCACCCTTCACCCGGGTCTCTATGGTTTAGTTTCAAGCTCCAGCGTAGGTATCTTATATAGGATGAATCACATTGCCGGGCCTACGGATTTTGGTGCCTCGCCTGAAGCGTATCATTCATTTATAGATAGATATTTTTGATCCGCATACGGAAGATTGGAATGACCGGATAACTAAGCACTACTAAATGGGTGTCAAACAGGAATGAAATGGGATGACTGATTGATGGATACGTGGTAATATTCCACTCCTAAACTACTTGGTACTCCCTCTTTCTCTATGGATCTTCTCCTATTGCTACTGCTACTACTCCCTTATCCCTTAGACTTTCATGTGTTAAGCATATATACATATTATTGAAGTTGGAAGAGTTCCCGAGGACGAATAGAACTTAGATTCAAAAGAGCGCGAAGTGTGGAGCAATTGATATATCATAAATAATCTTTCTCCCTTTTCTTCCGGGGGGAGCACCAGTCCACGGCTGCCAATCCAATCAGTGCGATAGGTGCAGAGTGAGCACTCTGACGGCGAATCACCCTCTTATTGACATCGTTGTCTCAAGGCAAAGGGTAGTAGAGTAGGCTAGTAAAGAAAGGACTTCCAAGGGGTTAAGCGCTCTACGCTCTACTACATACGAGATTATTTTCGACGATCGGGAAAAGAAAGAAGAAGATGGGTGCGCTATCTTCTGCTTCGGCAAGGGGCTAGTGTGTGAGAGGAAAGATTTTCAAGAAAGGGAAGATTCTCATATCTGTTGATAATCATCCCAATATCTTCTTTACGTACCGTACCATCAGTGCGGCTCTTAAGTGAAGAACTCGGTCGGAGGGTTTTTATTTACTTTAGGCATTGTTTGTACCTTGAATTAGAGTCTTGGTCTTGGTGTGGATTTATTATATCCAATATCGAGCGAATGACGTTGCGACTGAACTCGTTGGGTAAAAAAGTGAGGTTGCCCTTAACACAGGAGAAACTTCTTTCAAGGATAAACAACTAAGACAGGCAAGCGAGCTTCAGCTGCGCGACCGGGGAGGAAGACAACCTTTAGCTAGAAGACAAAAGGAGTAGCGGGAAAGGGAACTATAAAATATGATAGTGGCTTGCCCACCCCACCTCACCGCGGGTAGCCAACTTCAGCTCACCCTAGGAACCTTTAAGGTTAGACTTAAGCTTGAGGTGCAGTAACATGAAGACATTCCTTGGAAGGTTGCTTAGCTGGAAATTTCTTACTTGAAATAGGTAACTTCGTCTGGTAGCAGACTCCGAAGAAGACAACTTACGAAAGAGGACTCTCTACGGAATGGGAGAATCCAGCTATTGAATATAACAAAGTGAAGCAGGACTGCACTCGCTACGCAGTTGAATAGACAGGAAGACAAGAAGCAAGGGCGATAGCCCACTGGTTGCAAAGGAAACGATAGCCCGGATCTCCCCCACGTCCGTCTTTCAATCATCGTGAAGGCTACGCTCCTACTTCCGAGTCTTTCACATGCAACTCGATGAAAACGAGAGGACCGATGCCCAGCCAACGCTGAATTTACTTGCCTTGCTGACTCATTAGCTAGGTCTCCGTATCCATGTTGCTGCGCAGCCTTACAGAGCGATTCATTCATTGGTTCCAAGTACTCCCCGAGTCTTTATATACGAAATACAGAAAGAGGGACTGCCTTTAGTTACGTCTGACCCGGCCGGCGGTTGATTTCCCGAATTCCCGAACCTTCACGGGATTTAACTGCACGAAAGAAGAGGCCAACTCGTTCTTTTAGTGTTGTGTATTGTCAACATCCGAGCGAAAAGCAGCATTCTGAGATCCCAACTCACGGAAAAGGGGGCATTACTGAGGCCAACCAGTGATCGCTCGCATTAAAGACAAAAACCTGGCCTTGGATGTACTTACAGACCCGCGTCTCAGATTCAGCAGATTCAATCCTTTCGGGGATGTGGGGGAAGCTCGGCGATTCCGACTTCGTTCGGGACTCGGGACCGGGCAAACAAAGCGCCTTCTTTTGCGTATGCATTTCTCTAGCCTATCAAACAAAAGGTCGGAGCAAATGACTACGGCGATGACTGAGTCGAGTCAGTAAGAAGTAAGTGAGTAGAACCTGTATCGCTCCCCACCTTGGGACAGATCCTGCAAAAGAGTAGACCTTGGTCAACAGGACAGATCTGGCTTACGTTACGGTATGATATATCCGAGTCTGCGGGAGGTTGAAACAACCCAGTCCTCTCTTCCACGGGATTTTTGAGTTCGACCTCCAACAACTGGGATTGAAACTAGCAATTCGCTGGTTCCAGAACCGGGCAAGTCTGTCCCATTATACGCGAGACCTCGCTCGACAACCACGAGAACGAAGAGTTATGTTGGTTAAAATACCCCCTCACTTTCATCCACTCTAATAGCCATTTTCACAAAGAATCGGTGGCACTTATCTTATTGGTACACAGAAGAAGTGGTAGCTCGTTAATGTATGAAGAAGAGTGACTCCCGGTCTTATTTAAAGAGAGTGAAGTGAGCCATTAGCTCTGGGAAAGAAGGAAGAGCTATATGCTTAACACATTCCATTTTTGATTTCCTTTCTTAGTCTCCCCTAGCCCTAGGGAGTTAAATCTGAACTAAGATTCATTTCATTCCAGGCAGTGCGGTCTCATTCCAATCAGTGTGAGTGCGAACCACTTCCTTGTCTTCGGTCGTAGGGTGCAAGCGAAGACGGGACGGGCAAGTCAGTCCGGTCAAAGAAGCAAGGTCAAGGTGCGTAGCGCCAAGCCGGTTCAAAGCTGAAGTTTGAAAGCAAGCTAGGAATGGAGTCTAGGTTGAGAGCGATCTTCGTCCACACGTAGGCCAGGCAAGAGTTCTTCCTTCTATTCACACTAGGAGTTCCTCGGTCTCAGTCCCGAGAGCGAAAGGTGCCAAGCGCTAAAGTAAGAGAATCCGCTGCAAGTGCAAGATCGGCTCTAACTCTTCGAATAAGCCGATTTTCAAAGTTCTAAGACTTTCATCAAAAAGATGTTCACAAATCCTTTCTCTGCCCCTCGCTCTGTCGATACCATTCCTTTCTTTCCCTCTCTCTCCTCTTTCATCAGCTGGTATTGAATCCGATGTTCTCTTAGAGGCTATTGAGTGCCATTACTACCCCATCAGATCAGTCTTTCCAAAAGAGATTTTCCTTAGTTGCGAAGAAGTGGAGTAAGGTTTAGATTAGCTCGAACATAGGCAATTGCCTTATTCAAATTAAAAGATGGGGCTTTACGGGGTGAGGAAGAATAAAGAAAGTCAAGTAGGACATCACGGAAGAAGAAGAGGGGAAGTCACCCCCCTTCTCACTTAAAGGGCGAGAATCTCTTGCTCGTAGCTCTAGTTCAGTGAGCCTAGGGGAGGTAGGTTGACTCAGATGTTCTTCCTATTGTCGACTCTTCATGGCATGCTTTCAGCTCGAGTGAAAATTCTGTGCTGTGGTATGGCTCGTGCTATCTGTGGTAGCGCGGTCTTTGCTGCTTTATTTCATTCACCAAGTCTTGGAATCGGCATTACCGCAGCTAGGATAGATGCTCTTTCTCTTAAGGTCACTATTAGGAGTTTAGGTTTTTTATTAAACAACCGATTCTCCGATCTCTATCTTAATCCCCTCTTTCTTTTTGTTAGGCTGACTGTTAAAGACTAACAAAGACAGGAATTGCGGCGTTTACGCTGCTGTATCTAATATATCTGTAACTGTAGCTAACTAATATGGTTTACATATACCACCGAATCCCCGCAATAGGAAGAGGAATAGCGTAAGGTCCGACCTTTTTCATCTAAGGGGTAAATAAGCTGTTAGGACCGAGGGCAGCGGTTACATCCCGGTAGTCAGCTACAGCGGTTCAGTGTCAAATGAAAGCTAAGCGGGAAGGCTACTTAACTTCAGACAATCAGGAAGAAGCAACCTTGCTTAAGACTTGGAGTTCGAAGTGAAATGGATCGGATCTAATGAGTTAGTTATTCCTCCCATATCCTCCTTTCTTTAATAAGGCAATTTCCCACTAATCCTCTGTCCTGAGCCTTTTGTTATTTTTATAGGAATCCCGATCTGGGCTGTTTGGCTGACATATCAAAAGGGTAGGATTCCGTTCCCGAGGGGGTGAGGCTGCCGCGCTTGGTACGGTGAGTTGCTAGCTATGGACCAAAGATAGGGGCATATGTTATATCAATTCCGGTTCTTGATGCCCGCTAAAGAAATGTTCTAGTCAAGTCGAGAGTAGATGATACGTTCCAAGGGTGAAGCTCACGCGATAATAGGGAGTCATCAAAGTATGAGTCCATACACTTGCTAGCTAATACTGGATCGTCAAAGACCTGATTCCATTTCTTAAGACCTTCCGTCTCTATCCTAAGGGATCCCAGCTGATCGTATACCACTTCTGATCAAAGATCAGCCTGATCGTAGACCACCCTCACTTCGTTCATGATAGTCGGTCGAGTGGCCACTGTTCCCCTTTATAGTGGAGTTGGCCTTCTCTTTTGAGCTTCTTGTAATCAAGCGCGACGGAATCCCTGACCCTGTACCTAAACTCTGAAAGCGGGAACCTCTATTGTCGTCCCACATTCCGCGGTCACTCTAATTCCGTTTATCTCCTTAACAGTAGAGCCACTCCTAGTTTCCCGTCGCCCATTCCTCTCGCTTTCAGCGGACAGACCGATCAATGACCCAATTTTTCATCTGCCTCTCCCTACAAGCAAAAAACACGGGTTTGGGCGACCTCTTGCCTCTATTTCCAACTGGCGAAGGGGAGGTTGGTCGTAGATCTGTATATCCAACCCAAGAGTGTACCGGAGCGAGCACTAAAGCAAGTGGAGTGTACGAAACGAACGAATGAAGTGATAGCGGCCAGCGAGCTATTGGTTGGGGAATAGTACCTAAGATAGAGATAACAGAGCTTTCGGACAAGCATCCGGTGCATCAATAGAAAGACCGCTCAGTGGGGACTTCCAAGCCCAATCCGAGTATTCGCGCCTATGGACTCTTCCTTTGAAGGAAGCTTGCGAAGGACTGAATGAGACATAGAGCTCAAATTGTATACTAGACCCTCCCCGTCCCTAGAATGGGACCTAGTAAGGCAGGCCACATCTCATTACGTAAAACTGTTGAATCCCCCAAAGCAGACACAAAACTCAGAAGGGATGGGAAGGAAATCTGAAAAAGTGCCCTTCGCGTGCCTATGCTTGGTCTTCCGTTCTGCGCGAGCGAGCACTAAATGACAGGGGTGGAAGTTCCTCCAATCGTGTACATTCACGCGCGATCTATTATATAAGTGCTGTGCGATCCCGCTGTTCGCCTGCGTACCTGGGCTAGATCTTCCTACTCTCGCTTAAAGCGGGTTCCGAATAAGACTGGTAGGGTAAGGAAGGGACTTCCCGGCACGCAGGAGTACGTTGAAATATTCGCTAAGACAATGGAAGGTGACGTATGTACAGCTGACGAGAGTGAGGGGTGTTCCTACTGGACGTGGAAATTCTTGCTCTCGTTCTTGCCTGGGCGTGAATCAAGTCCATTCTCTCTGTCCCGATTATCGCGTGAGCTGAGGGGGGGAACTCGGCAGAAGATCGATCATTCGACTGCAATGCGGCCGATTGTCTCGATGTGCAGTAGAGAGCTGCTGGAACACCGAATAAGCAATGGCAAGGCTGGTCTTGTTAGAATGGATATGGAATCTAAAAGAAAGAAGGATAGAAAGGAGAAGAGCTGCGACACCTCGCCCAAGAGGCGAAAGCGTTGGAAGTCGCTCGAGAAGGCGAGCGAGTCGGCCAGCATTTCTATCCGAGAAGGAGGGAGGGGTTGAGTACACCACACCGGGCGAAGAAAGCAAACAGTGGTGGTTAGTACGAGATTATCTCAGAAAAGAGTACCAGCGATCTTGCTAAATCGAGCTGCTAAAGGAAGATACGAGATTCACAGTTTTCGGGCTCTCGTCCTTCCTTAGTCTAGTATAGATCTTTATTCTCTTTAGAGACATTTTTCTCATTGACTCACTTTCTTCTTAGCTTAGGAAAGAATGAAGAAGACCATGGATTACGTCACCGGTGTACTTACTTCAACACAAGAAGCGTGGGCCTCCTCGATAGAAGCACTTTCTTTGTCTTGGTCCCAATTAAACTACATCCGCTATAGCATTGAAAATCAGTGGTTCTTGAGTTCGCGGAACACTAAATAAAAAAAAAGAGTAAGCTGGTGCGAAATGCAGACCATCGCGGTAAACTGCGCATCGTGTTAAGGTGGCAGGAAACCTCCGGGATCGACGGTTCAAGCGACATCCATTCCCCCGGAGCCAAAGATTCATTCTATAAAGACTAAGCCCAAGTGGGGGGAGGGGCCCAGTTGAAAGACTAGCCTCCGGCCTTCGCCACCCCGGCCCGGGGAAGGGAGGAAAGGCGGCATCTAAGCGCCATCTTCTTCTATAACTATCACAAGTCTCTAGGCCTGAGTCTTCTAAGCTTCGAGTTTGAACTATAACTAAGAAGCTGATGTCTTGGCCGAGTCTTCTCCCTCGGATCCGCTTCCGGGAAACTCCTAAACTCAAGCCGATTCGCAGATATGTTCTCCCAGCCTGGAATTCCCTACTTCGGCATCACGTTTTTTTTCGGAAGTATTTTTTTTCTAATTAAGGGAGCGTTGGAGGTCAGTCAGGAACAAAGCTTTAAATTGAAAGAGATAATGCTAAATTAACTTTTAAATCTTGGGCATTATCTGCCTCTTTTTTTTTATTCACCTTCCTCGGACAGTCAGGCAGTTCATTCACAGCTTGCACCATGGATTCGAGCACAAGAACAGAGACTGCCAGCTTCCTTTCCTCCTGTTCGACGATTCCATCTTCCTGGCCTTGCTTGCCTCGTGCGAGAAAAGAGGGAAAGTCAAGTGCTAACATGCTCACACCGGTCATGGGGAATGCCGCATCTGAGACCGTCAAAGCAGCTCTTTGTCCAATTCTGGTCTTGGATCCGCTTTTTCTCCAAAGCAAATAGCAGCATTTCCTATTTCTTTGTCCCATGGACTGGACCTCTTGATTTTATTCTTATTCGGAATTATCCGTCGCTACGCTGTTCCCAAGGACTAGCCAAATCGAAATAGCGAAATTCTTGGGTAATCTCGATGGGTTCATAAACTACACGTTTCTCTAGATCATCATAGCGTACTTCCACATATCCACTCAGAGGAAGGTCTTTTCGTAATGGATTACCCTCGAAACCATAATCTGTTGATATACGGCGTAGATCCGGATGATTGATGAAAGAAACACCAAACATATCCCAAACTTCTCGCTCCCACCGGCCGGCTGATGGAAATAGACTTACTACCGGAGATATTCGTGTGACTTCGTCTGCACTGGTTTGTACACGAATGCGTGAGTTATACCGAGTACTCAGTAAATTATAGACCACTTCAAATCTGAGTTTTCGAGAGGGATGATCAACTCCGCAAATATCGATCGAAACTTGAAACCTTGTATAGGTATGCAATTTCAGAAAGCACAACAATTTCAAGAGGTAATCCGAATTGGTATCAGATCTATTCCCATGTTCCGATCTTTCTATTTTTTTTACCCATTTCTTGGGGATAGTCTCCCAACTATATTTTAAAATGAATTGGTTATCCATAAATCAAGCTTTCTTTGAGTTGAGTTCCGCTTCTCGCTCTAAAAAGGAAGAAAGACTTGTCGGAAATCGCCGGTTGGGTTTGTCCAACCAAGAAAGGCATGGGAGGGGCATTGCTTGAGCTAAGTCAAGCTTTTTCCAAGTGTTGTCAAGACGGGCT
>JAREIK010016413.1:0-30000 GCA_029783825.1 Sapria himalayana | reverse complement strand
GAGTAGCCCTTCACCCAGAGGATCGACGGTGCTGCGTGCCCAGAGCTAGCGAAAGGACCTATGTGACGTCATAACTTTATGTCTCATAGCGAGATCTCACTCCCCCGGTTGAACTTCACGAGCTACAATGTGAACAGCTGCCCTCTACCTTCTTTTGAGAAAGTCCCTCTCTTTAGTTTGGCCGGTCTTCCATTACAAGGGCTCAACCAGCCTTTTTTTTTAGAATAGATTATGGTCGTCGATCTCCAACTCAACCTCTGATAGGGCGGGGCCAGTTTTGGTATTTAAGTCAGTCTAAGGTCGAAGTCCTTCACCCCGGAAATGCGGTTTGAAATCTACTATGTTTTTATTCCTGTGATTCCTAGTTTTAGTGAGAAGGTCACTCTCGATATCAAAATGGAACTTTCTCTATGTATGGCTCTAACCCGATTCATAAGGAGGCAGTTCCGGAACTAGGAGCTCTACTCGAGCTATGCCGTCTCTTGCCTTTGGGCTGCTGCCCCTCTTCCACCAAATCATTAACCTCTTCCATCGGTGGGAGATAGGGGTTCCCAGTTGTTTTAGTACTTATCATCTATTTTTGCTCACCTGTCCGGCATGGCATGCCATCACTCTTCCGTTGTGAACTCCGTTTCCCTCGCTAGTTCTTGTCCCCTTTCTGACCAGGAAAGTTAACCTTGCATAAGGCCCAGCTCGAAAGACATTTCCGTATAAAAAGATCGTTGGAAAAGAAGGCCGTTTAGGGCTGACTCTGGCTATTTACTTTATAATTGCACTTCAGAGGTATAGCAGGGGCACGTTTAGCTTATTAGGAAAAGCACCTCCATGAGGTCGCGGATTCAGGTCCCTACTACACAGCAGTTAGAAACACATAGAGCAACCACGAGCACGCAGGATACTAACATGAAATTTTGACAAGAAAGAAGGGCATTCTCAGTATTTAGAAACATAGAGCAAAAAGCTGTTTGATAGAAAGTAGGGTAGTATGAAACCTTTCACCGAATAGGGCACCAAGCCAGCTTCCACTTTTGTCTCCTGGGCCGGTTGACCCTTTACCAGGACAAGTCCTAACTAAAAGGCAAGTTCCTAACTCAGAAACCTAAGCTAAAAGCGCAAGTGGGGTGTCGGCTTTGCCGCTTCACAGCTCCACAATCCCGCTTATTTTTTATCTAAAAGAAGCTTCGCAAAGTGCACTCTAAGTCCCCTTCGAACGACAGGGCCCCTGCCTCTATGGAACCAGGCCGAATCCCCAACTACGTTATAAAAGGGGTATTGGCAATCTGCCCAATATCGTATAAAGCTGCTGCTACTTCGTCCCCTTCGTTGCCTGCTTCAATCAATCGTCTTTCTGCTCGTGAAAACGGAAACGTACTTTATTCAATTAAGGCTGATGCCCGTGCCCTGCCGAGTGAAGGAGAGATTGTCGTACTTATGGGGATAAAAAGTGACTAGCCCTGGTCTGGGAGTACTGAGAGTACTGAAGACGAGGTCTCATCTAGTATCTGTTGACCGGACTCGTCTCGTCCCATTAGGGTTCCCGAGGGGGTGAGGCTGCCGCGCTTGGTACGGTGAGTTGCTAGCTATGGACCAAAGATAGGGGCATATGTTATATCAATTCCGGTTCTTGATGCCCGCTAAAGAAATGTTCTAGTCAAGTCGAGAGTAGATGATACGTTCCAAGGGTGAAGCTCACGCGATAATAGGGAGTCATCAAAGTATGAGTCCATACACTTGCTAGCTAATACTGGATCGTCAAAGACCTGATTCCATTTCTTAAGACCTTCCGTCTCTATCCTAAGGGATCCCAGCTGATCGTATACCACTTCTGATCAAAGATCAGCCTGATCGTAGACCACCCTCACTTCGTTCATGATAGTCGGTCGAGTGGCCACTGTTCCCCTTTATAGTGGAGTTGGCCTTCTCTTTTGAGCTTCTTGTAATCAAGCGCGACGGAATCCCTGACCCTGTACCTAAACTCTGAAAGCGGGAACCTCTATTGTCGTCCCACATTCCGCGGTCACTCTAATTCCGTTTATCTCCTTAACAGTAGAGCCACTCCTAGTTTCCCGTCGCCCATTCCTCTCGCTTTCAGCGGACAGACCGATCAATGACCCAATTTTTCATCTGCCTCTCCCTACAAGCAAAAAACACGGGTTTGGGCGACCTCTTGCCTCTATTTCCAACTGGCGAAGGGGAGGTTGGTCGTAGATCTGTATATCCAACCCAAGAGTGTACCGGAGCGAGCACTAAAGCAAGTGGAGTGTACGAAACGAACGAATGAAGTGATAGCGGCCAGCGAGCTATTGGTTGGGGAATAGTACCTAAGATAGAGATAACAGAGCTTTCGGACAAGCATCCGGTGCATCAATAGAAAGACCGCTCAGTGGGGACTTCCAAGCCCAATCCGAGTATTCGCGCCTATGGACTCTTCCTTTGAAGGAAGCTTGCGAAGGACTGAATGAGACATAGAGCTCAAATTGTATACTAGACCCTCCCCGTCCCTAGAATGGGACCTAGTAAGGCAGGCCACATCTCATTACGTAAAACTGTTGAATCCCCCAAAGCAGACACAAAACTCAGAAGGGATGGGAAGGAAATCTGAAAAAGTGCCCTTCGCGTGCCTATGCTTGGTCTTCCGTTCTGCGCGAGCGAGCACTAAATGACAGGGGTGGAAGTTCCTCCAATCGTGTACATTCACGCGCGATCTATTATATAAGTGCTGTGCGATCCCGCTGTTCGCCTGCGTACCTGGGCTAGATCTTCCTACTCTCGCTTAAAGCGGGTTCCGAATAAGACTGGTAGGGTAAGGAAGGGACTTCCCGGCACGCAGGAGTACGTTGAAATATTCGCTAAGACAATGGAAGGTGACGTATGTACAGCTGACGAGAGTGAGGGGTGTTCCTACTGGACGTGGAAATTCTTGCTCTCGTTCTTGCCTGGGCGTGAATCAAGTCCATTCTCTCTGTCCCGATTATCGCGTGAGCTGAGGGGGGGAACTCGGCAGAAGATCGATCATTCGACTGCAATGCGGCCGATTGTCTCGATGTGCAGTAGAGAGCTGCTGGAACACCGAATAAGCAATGGCAAGGCTGGTCTTGTTAGAATGGATATGGAATCTAAAAGAAAGAAGGATAGAAAGGAGAAGAGCTGCGACACCTCGCCCAAGAGGCGAAAGCGTTGGAAGTCGCTCGAGAAGGCGAGCGAGTCGGCCAGCATTTCTATCCGAGAAGGAGGGAGGGGTTGAGTACACCACACCGGGCGAAGAAAGCAAACAGTGGTGGTTAGTACGAGATTATCTCAGAAAAGAGTACCAGCGATCTTGCTAAATCGAGCTGCTAAAGGAAGATACGAGATTCACAGTTTTCGGGCTCTCGTCCTTCCTTAGTCTAGTATAGATCTTTATTCTCTTTAGAGACATTTTTCTCATTGACTCACTTTCTTCTTAGCTTAGGAAAGAATGAAGAAGACCATGGATTACGTCACCGGTGTACTTACTTCAACACAAGAAGCGTGGGCCTCCTCGATAGAAGCACTTTCTTTGTCTTGGTCCCAATTAAACTACATCCGCTATAGCATTGAAAATCAGTGGTTCTTGAGTTCGCGGAACACTAAATAAAAAAAAAGAGTAAGCTGGTGCGAAATGCAGACCATCGCGGTAAACTGCGCATCGTGTTAAGGTGGCAGGAAACCTCCGGGATCGACGGTTCAAGCGACATCCATTCCCCCGGAGCCAAAGATTCATTCTATAAAGACTAAGCCCAAGTGGGGGGAGGGGCCCAGTTGAAAGACTAGCCTCCGGCCTTCGCCACCCCGGCTAGCTAGGTTAAGCACTATACAAGGTATATTCAATCAACGAAACGTAATGCGTCTGCCATTCGAAAGAAGAGATAAAGAAAAGAACACAGAATAAAGAGAGCACTCCACAAGCCAAACCAAAGAGGAGTCGGTTCGATCGCCCCACATATCCACGGTTTTTTCATGCCTTATCCTCCGCCCATCTAGTTGAGCAGTTGAGGGATAGGAGAAGAATAGTCGAAGGGATGGATAATCTGTCCTTTTATTGGATCGTTGATGTATATGTTACGATGCCTTCGGATGAAAGAGGGTCGGGCGAAAAAGAGCGACCCGCAACCAGAAAAGAAAGAAGAGTAGTTCATGAGGGGCAGCGCATCGACTCACCGATAAGAAAAAACTCTGATTATCGCTCACAGGATGACCAGCCAGTCCAAGGCAGAAAAAAATCAATGCCCATTTCTATTTTATTTGGGAAAGTTTCATTCCCGGCCAGGGGATTTGTTTTGAGAGGAATAACTGGAATTTGAAGCATAAAGCATCTTCGCCCCTTATCCGCACGTAGATCTTGGGATGGACTTTTGGTTTTGGGGATTGAACTAAGGCTCGGAACTTCACTAAAAGCAGGGGAAAGAAAGAAAGAAAAGGACTCGAATGCTTCGCTGATCTCTAACTTCGTTCGAGCTGCTTCGCTCCTATGGAACTTTTTTAAGGAACCGCCGCGCCGGGTCCGATCCGATCCTGCTTGACTTTCTTTGCCCAGGAGCTCTGGTATGAATACCCGTTCTTAGAGTGATAGTAGCTGTGAGGGTATGATTGAATCAGTAATCGCTCCTACCCTTGTGAAATGAAATATTTGATCACTTTTCCATCCTCCCTTGATCTCGTAAGCGGTGTCACTGCTTTCACCGAACTCCAACAGGCTACACAATGTCTTACGGGGCTTACCCAGCTAGAAGGTATGTAACAGAAGTCTCAAGAGAACTTCAATCGACGGGAAAGCAGAATCAATCTGAGAGATTATACTTTAGGAGTATAGTAAGATGAAAGGGACCTCACACGGAAGGAATTGGCTAGAATCGAGGGGAGCGTTCCAAGTTAGCTTGTTAGTACTTTCATTCTTATTCACATTTTTCCTACTACAGGGACACCAGGGGAGTAAAAACTGCATAATATGCGGCGCAGTCTGGGAGATTCTATAAGCTCTAAGCTGGCTCGATAGATGAAGAGATATTGCGTCTATTTACTTTAAGGCCTATAGGATAAGATGTTCACACTCACTTTGAAGTGACTAGGCTTGCCCTTTCTGCATGGGCCCACGGAGCGGTCATAAAGCCTGAGGCCTCCAACTGTAATTGGCATAGACCGATCGTATGCCTCAAAGAAAAGACACTTTCACTGGAAAAGGCGGATAGTCTCTTTTCCGCCCTGCTTCGGAAGCTGCTATATGACTAGCATCGTTTAGGGCTGGGCTTTTTCTTATTGATTTTTTCCGGTATGCCGCTCCGCGAGCAAGGAGCGAGAGAACTCAGTGGGCTGTGGTGATGTCAGAATTTGCACCTATTTGTATCTATTTAGTGATCAGTCCGCTAGTTTCTTTGATCCTACTCGGTCTTCCTTTTTCATTTGCTTCAAAGAGTTCGACCTATCCAGACAAATTGTCGGCCTACGAATGTGGTTTCGATCCTTCCGGTGATGCCAGAAGTCGTTTCGATATACGATTTTATCTTTTTTCCATTTTATTTATTATCCTTGATCCGGAAGTCACATTTTTATTTCCTTGGGCAGTACCTCCCAACAAGATTTATCCTTTTGGATTTTGGTCCATGATGGCCTTTTTATTGATTTTGACGATTGGATCTCTCTATGAATGGAAAAGGGGTGCTTCGGATCGGGAGTAATCACTAGTGATAGGGCAAAAATCGGGGGGAAGGACAAAGGAAAGAGCAATGCCTACATTAAATCAATTGATTCGTCATGGTCGAGAGGAAAAACGGCGCACGGACCGTACTCGAGCTTTGGATCAATGTCCCCAGAAGCAAGGTGTATGCCCGCGTCTTTCTACGAGAACACCGAAAAAACCAAATTCAGCTCCACGTAAAATAGCCAAAGTAAGATTGAGCAATCGACATGATATATTTGCTCACATTCCGGGCGAAGGTCATAATTTGCAGGAACATGATATGGTATTCCTCAGAGGAGGTAGAGTCAAAGATTTGCCAGGTGTGAAATCCCATTGTATTCGAGGAGTCAAGGATTTGCTGGGAATTCCGGATAGAAGAAGAGGCAGATCAAAATATGGTGCGGAAAAACCCAAATCGATATGAATGGAAGATGCCTAACTTTTTGTCACTTTTTTTTTCATTTGGTTTGGTATAGTAGGTGGGTTTTTATTGAATTGCTTTGGTTCATGTTCATGAATGTAAAACTGGGGACTCGGCCGAAGGTCTAAAGAGTATTTTTGTTTTGGTGAAATCCAAAAAGAGGATGCCTTCCCCAGTTCGGGAATGGAGCGGGAGCGGGCCGGGCTTAGATTATAACATAACTAGTATGCGGGTTCACGCCGTTGATAGGCTGACCTCCTCAATTTCTCGCCTGACCTTTTCTCAAAGCTGTCCTAAGCGCAGTCGAAGTCCAGTAAGCAAGCAAAGTATCAACCCGAATAAAGCCCCTCTCTTTCCAGTAGTATGTAGCTTTACTTCCTTTCACTTATATGGAATGGAGGGCTTAGTTTGCGCAGTTGAGTGGCGCTTGTTGAAGACCTCTCGTAGGCCTGATCTCAAAAAGTACATACATATATAAATGTCAGTCAGTCGCTTTGAACTCGACTAGATAGTGGGAATTTAGATGAACGGAACTTCTTAGAAAAGCAGCGAAGACGGGACTAGTTGAAAGCAGAATCCGCGGATCACTTTCGCTCTCCTCTAGGAGCGAATTCGTATAACGAGGTAGGAGCTGCTTGCCCAGTAAGAAAGCTAGGCTCCATCTCAGGCGAGGGGTTATATCTCAATGAAGGAAGCCACTTATTCTCAATTGCACGAGTCTAGTTAGAAAGTTGATTTCGCAGAAGGATGAGTGGGTCAGATGGGGAGAGTCTCTTGAGCCACTTTGCACGGGATTTGTTCTGTGGCAGAATCAGTCGAAGTGAAGTTACAATGGAGTAATCGGTCAGTCCTCACTGAATAAAGTAAGTAGCGAACCTTGAAAGTCAGTCCTTTTATCTTTCTCTTTTATAGGGAATGTTTTTCCTGTCTTGAATCTTGAAAGCTGAAGGAAGTCAAGTCTCTATCTAGTACTACGTGAGCCAGTCAACCTATTTTCTCACGATAAAGAGTTGCTCAAACTCAAATGTGAAAAGGACAGATTCAGTAGGGGGAGGATCAGTAAGTTAAGGAATCAAGCCGGTGAGCCAATTGAAAGTCCCTACACCAAGCCAAGAACTACTAGAGCTCTATATGCGAGGAAAAGGGTACAGATAGGCGACGCATCTGAGCAGGCAGGGAAGACTGAGTGCTTGGAATAGGAAGGATATGAGGCTTGGGCGAGATATGTGAGGGCTACCCCCTGTTGTGCCAGAGCTCAGGTGTCTACGAGAAGCTGAGGGAGGAAGAAGGGGCCGATAGCACCGACCAATAAGTAAGGTCGCTACTGTGGCGAAAAGAATAAATTGCCGACCGATTGGCATATAAAGTGAGGTGCGGATAGAAAGCAATTGGTCAACATCTCACAAACATCGACGCGGGTAGGACTCAATGAATCCAGATACAGCCTGTTACCTGCCGATCCAATCAATTACCACCATGGGAGGATTTGCACACTGGCCGAGTGAGTCACGAAGTTGAGATCCACCTATTGATTAGGGTGACGTGACCTGCCTGGATAGCACTGTTGATCCCGACCTCAGATAATCTTGGTGACGACCTGGTTTTCTCCCGATGATATCGAATCAACTATCGAAAATGAACTCAAACTCAACTAGTTGCATAGGCGGGCACCTGACCTGCCAAACGTCTGATTCTCCCTCCAAGTTGACTACCCGCTAACGGAAACGGATCCGATAAGAGAAGAGAAAGAGAAGCGGAAGTACTATTCGCTACCGGTACCTGGAAATAAGGCACAGAGGAATGGGTTTCCTTCATAACAAGTAAGTGCCCCGGCCCGGCAGTCTCTAATTCAGACATTGGAAAAAAAACTTGATTCAAAGAGGGTGACGGCGCAAGCAAATACATTCTCCGTGCCTTTAACCCTACGCAGAAGATACTTATGATCACTGGTCAGGATGTATAAGGTCACTTTGCCAAGTATGGGCTGACGCTCTTCGCGGGAATAGGTTCGAGTCGAGGGCTGCGCTCGCTGCAAGGGAATGGGAGTAAATGAAGGGGCGTAGCGATCTTGATTTTCATTTTCACTGGCGCATAACCAGAAGACGCATCATCATAAGTAATATCGATCGACTCCGCTCATAAGGTTTAAGAGGATTGTTTCAATATAAGCCCGCCCGCCCAAGGGCTTTAGCGTCGGTACGAGGCTGAGGACCAACAAAAGCAATGGTTAGCCTAGGCCTGGCCTTGACATGCATTCTGCCAGGTACGACTTTGCCAGATACACTTTACTCTCACTTTTTTTAAACGGCTATTGTGAGCGCTTTTACGTGTTTCTTTGACTTTCACTTTATAAAAGAAAAGAACAGACTGTCCGTTCATAATCAAATCAAGGGAACAAAAGAACAGAAGGGTAGTATAGGATAGTATGACGAGTGAGTATTACACCAAGAATTGACAAGCCAACACACAAGGTGAACCAATGGAAAGACTTCCGTTCTTGCAAAGAGCGCTAGCCATCTGCCTTTCTCCTATTCCTTAGATCCAGGGCGAAGGAAAAAGGATAGGCTAAAAAAGAGCTGTGGTGGCGATAGTAGCGCTTTTCTTTTGTTACAGAAGGAATAAGGCAGGAAAGATCAGAGAAAAAGGAAGCGGTCCTGGGAGAATAACTAGGGGCGAAGCAACTGGGAATAAAGACCTGTTGCGCCTTCTTCCCCTAGTCTGAGAGCTAGGCACTGACGTGTAACATAAAGAAGGAAAGAAAGCTATAGCGCTAGCCAGCAAGCATTCTCTATTGAAGCATGAAAGAGTTTGCAGTGCAGTCGTAGGTACTCTAAGAACAGATTCCTTCGAAAGAGCAAAGCGCGGGACGAAAGGGCGATAGGCAAAGTAACAAAGTAAACCTTCTAAGCTTCAGTTAGTGACCAAGAATCCTCTGAGCACGCAAGAAGCTGTCCAGACTTAGGGTTAGTGGTACTCCGTCCAAAGAGTAGGAAGAGTAGCCATCGCCCTAGTTAGTCGTTCAGAGTGAACCTTAATAGGTTTATGGACTAGTTCATCACGTTTATAAAGAACCACCCTGGTTGTTGGTCTGGTTGTTGGTATATGCCATTCAGGCTCATAACAAGCTGTTGTCGGCAAATGCAATAAACTCTTTGAAGCAGATATGGTTAAAGCAAGAGGAAGAGGAATATGAAGAATAACTCCAAGCCTTAACACGTGCACGTGCAGCGTCAGAAAGCAGAAAGAGAGGAGCCGAGGGGGCGGGGCTCCTCCCAGCAGATAACTTTGGGCACGGACGAGGAACCCAATTCATCAATGCTAACCTTGCTCCTGAAGAAGTGATGCAGTATACCCAACTCCTCCAATAGTTCTTGTTCGCATTCCGCTATGCAGAGATGCAAGGGAAAAATGCCTTCCAAGGGAAGATGCAAACTCAAAATTGCAGGTAAAACAAGCACAGAGTGATCGTATACCACCCTTCTCCTTCTTCAGAGTCCGCTAATCGGAGAACTCATATATAGATTACCGATGAAGGGATTAAACCGGCCACCCTCTCTGAAAAAGATGTGAAATGTTTGCTTGTTTTTAAGCGCTGTCAGTAGGAGTAGATCTTTGCAAATCGCCAGAAAGTTGCTTGGAAGTTTCCATCTCTCTGTCCCTATCTCCATTTAGATTAGAGCGAAGAAGTACCTATTGGTCAAGCCAGCTCCCCTTTATCTATCTTCCCCAATTTAGCAGGCAGGATCGAAGGGGGTCGTTCCCTTCTCCTTATGAGATCTTTCAGAATATCTCCTACATATAGTCCCATATGATCGTCCCCGTTTCAACTCGCAGCCTCCGTGGGCGCCCGACCTGCTAGACTGGCCTCCAAGCTCGATCTCTATGTAGCTATGAGAGACTTTCCATCCGCTTTACCCGTCTACATTTCCGAAAGGTAAGGCCTGGTTAAGAAAGAGAGTAATACCTACGTTTCGGATACGCCTAACCCAACCACATGAATAAACTAGGGCACAGGAACCCAACAATTGGTTGATCGCTCTCCCGCTTTTGCGAGGTTTATAAAACAAAATAATCTATCTATTTCCAAATCCATGCTTACGATTTGAATAGCCGAACCTTCCATTCCAAAGAAAAGAGTAGATAGGGAAAGGGCTTTCTCTTTATATAAGAAGCCTGTTGTTTGGCCCTTCTAGTAGTACTAATGGGCGCACTTTAGAACAAGATCAAAGTAGGCTTCCCTCATTCTATCTAATTAATACGGAATGCCCCCTCTTTAAACAGAACCGCCTTCTTGTTAGTCTCTTAAGTGCATGACTATCAATCTCCGGGGCCAACTGCACGCGCCGAAGGGCCCTCTTTTTCCTTTTTGGTTAGGCTAATGCTCCACCAATGGGACGAGACTAGTCTAGTTGTTCGTCTATCAGGGAGCACCGGTCCTATAGAAGTATATACATAGATGTTTCAAAAAGATAACAAGTATGCTGAAATTACATAAATATAGAACTTGCATATTCCACTTCAGCTTCCGCTTCACTAAACGTAGTTGACCCAATTGCATCAAGCAGCGCCCTACAGTCAACTCACCTCACATCGAGTCCTTCCTCTTCTCCAGGATTGGTGTGGGGAATCAGCCACTAGAGGCGAGATAGCCCTTGTTTAGTTCATCATTCCGTTCGGATATAGAGCTGTATCCCTCAATTGATTCATAGCCAATGTTATTGCCTCGGGCATGGAAAAGCATATTCGCCTATTGTCCGGGGAGGAAGGAGAAAGAGAAGAGGCCCATGAACAAAAAAGAATTAGCGATTCAACCACCGGAGATAGAGCTAAAAAACTACTAACCAAGGGCCTAGGTACTCCTATCACATTGGGTATGATTTTGCCATGGTGGACTCTACAAAAAGGGATTCCAATCCTGGAAGTGATTCACTCACTTTTTTAGTATGGAGAACGTGAAAAGGGTAAACTTCGAGGCCGGAGGCCGAGTCAGAATTGCTTTTCCCCAAAGATGCCTCAAATCTCTTAATAAAGGTATCTTCCTGGTGACAGCAGTGACAGCGGAGCAGCATCATTCATTCTAAGTTAGAAGGACGTCTTCCCCAAGTATATAACTTAAGCTTTACACAAATTGAAACTAAGGGCCCAAAAGCATAGAGATGGGACTCTCAGTCTTTTTTTATGCTGGTTCGTCGCGTCTCTCAACTCTAGGGGTCCTGCTCCTCTAAGCGGGGACAATTCAAGAAGAGTGAAGAGAGAGATTAGGTTCATATAGATACATTCACATGGAATCGGGAACTAGTAGACCTCTTCTCCAACAATAGGAAAGGTCGAAGTATTCTTTCTAGATTCGATAGTAGTCAGTCACTCGGAGCCGGAGCCTCAGTTCAGTCCTTTCTTTCACCTGAATGGCTTGGCGGTACGGCTTCGCTTGACTTGACCGGATCAGCTACGTTTACGTTTGTTATTGAACCGACCGCACTTTACTCTATTCGTCAGTGGACCAGCCAGGCCTTTTGAAAGCTACTATGACCGCCCTCTTTGAAAGCATCTTTCCTTCCCGCTGATGAACAGACGAAGTCGACTAACCAACTCACCAGCCAATAGCACACATTCTACAATTTGTGAGAATAGGAGATCCTCTGTCTTGGGGGCACGGGTGATAGCATGCGTCGGTCTTTGTCTCGTGGCTGTACAAGGCCGATGGGAAGTCCCCAGTCCTGTCTCGGCGAGCATTGGCAGGAGGCGGGACTTAACCGAATAGGGTTCGTGAGAAAGACATTTTATTGGATAGCAGCGTTTTCTTTCATATTTACATATTTAGCTGGTACAGCCGTTTACTCAGTAGTGGTTAGCAGCATAAATGCAGAGGTGACACGATCCGTTGATCAAAGCCTCTTTTTTCTTTTATCCTTTTCTCGGATCATGCATTGAATTCCTAGCCAGGAGCTCCATTCTTCCGTATCTCGGTCAGTACGAAAGGGCGCAGCCCTAACTGGAAAAGGAGTCTTGGTTCCGCTATCCCGGGGTGCTTCTACCGCCTCTTGGTTATCCAAAGCATTTCAATCAGGTTTCCCCAAGCAATTGGAGAGGAATCTGCTTCTGTATCGAGCGCTTATACTAGCTCAAAGCGTTGTATCCGGGGGCTTTGTAGGGCCCATTCAGATTCACCAAATACAAGGCACAAGGGCTTTTTTCTGGTTCACCACAGAAGGCAGGTTTTCTGCTAAGTCTATGGTCCGATTCCAACTATGATCCTTGTCTACAGCCAACTCGATTGCATCGATCCTTCTCTATTCTAGGAGCACCCAATCAAGTCATTCTCTTGTAAAGTGGACGATTTCATCATAACAAAGAGAACCCAACCCAGTACAAAGATAGATCCATTCGCTGAGCTCGAGAGAGCGTTTTGAACAATAACAACACTGCAAAATCATTTCAATTAGGATCTGCACCAGTAGCTCTCAGCTGCTACAATTGCTTTAGTGGGAGCACCGGTAGAAAAACTGGTGGTCAGCCCCCAATCCTCCCTTTTCGAGCACGGCCCTCAACACGCAATATTGATTGTCAGGTCACGTTGTCAGGAACACAACGGATTGCATCCCGAGCGTTAGGTGAAGGGGTACGGTACTCAAGGTATCAGAAATTCAAAGAATCCGCTTTACAATAGCCTTTAGTTTCATGTCATTAAAGAGGTCGACGTAGCGAACCAGGTTCTTCTAACTCAAGTCAGTAGTGAGCTTTAGACAGGAAAGTCTTTGGCTGGATTTGACTTCTTTCTGGTCCTCTCTCTGGTCCAAAACATTCTATTCCTGGATGTTAGGAAGAATAACTCGAATCCCCCAGTTGTTCGTTTGCTGTTGGGTCGCTGCTCAAGTGACAGTTTGCTTTCATGGAAATGAGTGCCATATCAAGGAATGTCGCAATAAGAGCTAAGTGATATAGGTTCAGTACAGTTTGAGTCGTACTGTCCAGAGTTGGATTCGTCACTTTGATTCGTAAAATCAGGAGTTTCCCAGGGTACCAATTTCTTGGTGAAGCAGGATGCTCATTGACAGTCCTTTTGTTCTCTGTACTTGAGTCACATGACTCTCCGGCGCCGTAATGAAGAGTACTTCTGTATCCCATATCTCGCATGAACCACTTTTTTTTAGGTGTGGTTGATTCTCTGCTCTGTATCTTCATCCTGCTCGTCTGGGGTGTGGGGAGCAGCTCTTTCTTGCTGAAACTTAGGATTGTGATCAACTAAGGCTGTTTTGCTCGATCGTGACCACTTTCTAACAGGATCCCTATACGATCTGGCCCGGCTTGCCTAATCCTGACGATGGGTACACGGAGGAATCCTCTCTTAGCGCGATAAGCTTACTTTCACTCACCTCCAGCAGCTGCTATTGATGTTTTTGAATGTGGGGGTACTTCTCGCTTTGCATAAATGCCAATTCATTCACTCCAAAAGTGCAGCTGAGAATCTTGCTGCTAAGCTATGCCCCTAGCTCCCCCCTCACTCCCGGGAAGAAGGTCTTAGCAGGAGGCGAAACTTGAGCTGTTGGGTGTTTACGTTAATTGATCGGGAGGTGGGAGGACTCGGTGGTTGTTGGCGGAAGTGAACCATGTCAAGATTGTAAACTGTTTTCAGGAAGACGAGGCCCAGAAAGAGGACATTCGGCCATCTGCCCCTTATGAAGTCCATTGATTGACTTAAACTTGATGAGAGCATTTTAAGCTTGACTTGTCGGATACCACGCCAAAATACAAAAATGTGGGTGGAATGGAAAAGGTAGCCTACGTGAACTGATTGGCCGAACGATGCTGTCACGATAGCGATTCAGCTCGAGTCGAGTGGTCCCACCTTGCATATGGCTCTTTTAGAGACCCAAGCGGCAATCCGCGAGCGTTAACAAAGGATGAAGAAATCAAGATTTTTTAATGCGGGATTTTCATACTAACCTGCGAAGGGAGCCCCCTATTGCCATTAGTAAGAGTTCCATACTTCTCTATGACATTCTTCTCTAAAAGCAGGTTCTGGAGTCATAATTAACCAGAGATGATCCTGCGTCTTCGGTTCTGATTCGTATTTCAACATCCACGGGCGGGACTGATTGGGTACTCAAAACCGAACTGTAGTGTCATTAAAAAGATGAGATCTGATTCCCCCGGATAGGCCGTTCTTCATTTAGGGAAAGAGCTAGGCGAACTGGACTTCGTTCCGTTGTTGCTTCTCCCGCCTACCACGGGGGCTAGAACTACGCAGTTACACGAGGAAAATCCGCACGCGCATAAGCAGCCTCATCCGAATCCGCTCCGCTTCTTCGGCAGTTACGCGATGAGAGCCTACCCCCTCGCCAACCCAACCTTTCTTCCCCGGTCCATGGCCAATCCACCTAATCTCTCTCTGTCGGTGAGGTGCCGCAATCAACGAGAAATGCCGTCTCCTGATCCCACTCACTTCTCTTTTATTTCCGGCCCCCTATCAACCCACTCATCTATTCAATATCGCTTCCCCTCCCTCTATCGGAATTTGTGTGTTTCCGGAAGAAACAAGTCTTCCTGGCTCTCTCCCCCGGAGGCGGGTTTCAGAATCATGAACTGAACAACCTCCACCATCTTCTCTATATTCTTGCCTCTACGAGACCATAACTCTTCTTCTTCTCTTGTGGTGCCTAGGTGGTTGGCAGTGGAACTTGAAATAGATTGCTTAGATGTAGGGAGTTAGCTTCCATTATTTGCTCGGTGAGATTGATTCGTGGTTGGGCTTGTGGATCGACTTGCTTCGCCTTCGGATCAAAATGCTGCAAATGAGGGTAAAGGGCATCTCTTGAGGTTCGATCAGAGGTTGAGTCATCGTTGTTGGGGCTTCCCAAGCATTAGAAGATGGAGTGGACGGGTACTTGATTCCAGGAGAGGGCTTACTGCCTTGGGGGCGGAGGGGGACCTCGAATAGAGCTACTTCTGGTCATTACCTCCTGGTACGAATGCATTGACTGGTCCTTCTCCTCCTCATTCTCTTTGTTCCGATCCTAGCGATGGCAGGTAAGAACCTCCCAACTCTGGTTCTCCCGGTCCATTGCTATCCACTCCACCGGACCCAGTAGCAGAGGTAACAGGCGAAAGGAAGTTAGGCTGAACCGAAAGGACCAAAGAAGGATATGTGCCAAGAGCTTACAGAAAATAAGGCGCAAGAGCCCTCAGTTCACATTTTAGAAGGGCTTGACTCCAGAAAGTAAACTCCTCCCTCAGAGGAAGACCAATTGTACTTTCGTGGAATCGCATAACACTTTATTTGTCCCACCAAGCAATGGAAAAGGGAAGGCTATATACTTCCATTCGATGGGAAAGATGGAACCCAGGAAACGGGACTCTAAAAAGAGAATCAAACGAGAGGAAACGACTAGTCTTTCTCCGTAAGAAAGTACACCGAATGCTGAAGAAAGCAGTCCTAGATCCTGATGCATGCATGGAGGAAGAAAAAGGTTCCGAGCCTTCGAACAGATGTTAACTGAGTCTCCGCACGGAGTCTTGGCCGGCAACGGAACGATCGACCGGGAAACACAAGGTTTAGGCTACTGCGACAATAAGCAAAAGGCAGCCATCTTTCAAATAGTCTCAGATAAAGACTCATCTACAGGGCTCTTGCCACGCCGTACCCCAGCAGTCCCTCGATTCCGTCGAATATTAAGTACTGGGCTAAGGTCGGCCCCTCCTATTAGCTATTAGTACGAGCTCTGCACCGTCTGCGTCTGGAAAAAGAAACCTAGGACTCAAGCAAGAGAAGATGAAGAGGAGGGGCTCCAAGAATTCATATATCCCTGGGGGTACCTCTCAATAGAAAGGAGCAGCAGGACATCTGATTCCACAACTTCTTTAGTAAGAGAATCGGTTGTCTATGTCAATAAGCGTGATCCCTTAAGGTGACTGCTAGCTCGATAAGGATAAGTGAGTTGGCTTGCCCGGGAGGAATAGCCCCTTCATTTACTAGAAGTAGAGTGCTAAAGCCCTGCCCTACGTATCCTTTTTTTCCTGGTTTTGTTTTGTTAGGATTTCCATATCTGCCCTCCTTCCTGAGCCTTTAGAGCTAGGGCGCGCTAAGCGATTCATAATTCCTTAGCACTCAATTCACACAAAGTAGATAGAGAGATCCCCGAAGTCTTCCATTCTGGTCGGAGAAGTGTGCTTTTACTTTAAGCTCTTTTGAAGCTTTTGAATCCGCTGTTTCTTTGCAGCTTTCATATGATGAGAAGAATAGGGTCCGCCTCAAATGGAACGTCTCACTTATTCCTATTAGCTCTCTCCTCTCATGGAATCTTATCCATTTCCCTACCCCATTCTTATGGTTAGCCCTCAACTAACATGGCTCAGTCCTTCTACTCCCCTCATTCACTCCTTCAGTCATTACCTCAACGGCAAGGAGTTTATGACCAAGCCCGTAAAAGAACTCATCCTTTCTTTCTGAGCCCAGCCACATTTCTATTTGGTTATGCTATACGCTAGTACTTGTTGCGGGGGCAGGCCATAGACCTACTAAGTAGATAGCTATATATAGCTATATATAATTTATTTGCTCAAGTGTGAAAGCGGAAGGTCCTGCACATAAAAAATATTCCACTGCAGAGACCTTTTAAAGCCTTTTATGACCCTGGGGCTCGGACTGTTTACATCGCCTGAACCTGCCTTTCTTTCCCTTCGTTCGTGGAACTCAGCGGTACAGGCATACAGATTGTTGAAAAGGGGAATCACTCCACTCTCTTCTAGCGCAGCTGGAGGTCGAGAGCTAGCTAATCGATCAGAGTTTGGTTTCAAAGCGGTTCGAAAAAGTGGATCGAATCGAGAATTATTTCATTGCATAAATCAGAGTGTCTTGTATCTGCTCTTCAAGCGATAGATTTGATTGAGCCAAAAGGTGCTTTTTGAAAGCCGGTAACCGTTGGCTAAGATCCTTTCCGCTCCGCTTAGCAACACGCAATCTTTTTTGATTCACTAACAATTGAGGAGGAATTGAATGCATTAGATTAGATAGTATAGCGCGGGGCAATAGTGCTTCGCCATGTTCGCAACGATCAATTTCCCAGCTACGAGGCGGCCGGCCAGGCGGATAGCCAAGTCATATGTCATGGTTGCACTTATAAATAAAGAATACTTCGTGAGAACTCTTTTTTCCACGATCTCCATTTTCTTTTAAATAAAAAAGTGAGAATGAAAAAAAACAAGAATCTGGAATGATTTTGAAATGGAGCTATCGAAGAAGAATATGAAAGATCCAAAGCAGACCCGGTCCTTCCTGTTTTTCCCAGTATAGCATGGAGAGTAAAAAGAAGCTGAGAAATGAATGCTTCCTTCTCAAGACCCCTCTCCCTTCATATTCAGTTCCGTTCCTAAAGTCTGAAAAACCCGGCTTGAAGAACCTCCAGTCTCCTTCTGATGAAGAATTCGTTACTCTCTCTTTCGAAAAGCCATTCGCCGGACAAAAACCCTTTCTCACGCTATCCGCCAAGGGAAGAACCGATCTCTTACTAATATGAAGAGAAGAAAAAGCTTTCGTTTCTTCTCACCGGTAGAATACACCCGAATATTGATCAGGTGACCCGCCGAAATCAAAATGAATTATGAAGAAGCGAACCCAATTTTCTACCACCAGATCGGCCGACAACTTAACAGCTTCTAAAGCCGCATTTCGCCAACCATCAGAGATCAAAGCTGTGAAGCGTGGCCATCACCACATAGAACTCTCACGGGCTTTTCTCAGCAACCCTTAGAGAAGGAAGAGAGAGGCCGAGCTACGACTAGATACAGAGTCTTATAGGAAAGGAACGAACAGCCTCTATACTCTTTTTTTTCTTCTATACCTGCCCAATAATTCTTCAGAATCGCAGAATGGAAAGCTGCTCAGAAAAGCTCTCACAGCATGCCTTCAGTCAGCGGCAATGATGACTATCTCGGCTTCGACAACACAAGACAAACAAAGTAGGTCATCACACGACACACCAGCCTGTCTGAACCCCTAAAACTTAAGTACCCAAAGAGTCGCAGCCCTCTCAGCTGCCCTCAACAAAAAGAAAAGGAATGACTTAAGGATATGATGCTCAGGAAGTCAAGCAGCAAGGTACCAACCATCGGAAGGCCTGAGACCCAAAAAAGCATTCGGCCCAAGATCCTAAAAAAAAAAAGAATTTCGTAGAAAAGAGAGGAGAACAAGCCGCGACACTCAAAGCATGATGCACAGAGAAGAAGTTTGAGAGAAGTTTTATACTAAATGGACAACCATTGCACCACTCTAGCCACCCACCACAAAGCAGGTTGAAGTGATGAACAATGCTCGGGCAATAACAAACCTGCTATATATCTCAGAAGTCTAGCTCATAACAGCCTCCTAGGAGCCGAGCCTTCCCTCCATTTTGATGTGAAAAGGGATATTATATTGGAAGGAACCTCTCAACTCCAATCCAAGGCTCACTTGGAGAAAGAGAAGTGACTCTAGAAAAAACCAAGCAACAACAAGTCCCGAGTTGTAGAATTAAGAAGCAGCCTTCAGAATCATTCAATGGCACGCACAAGAGGCCTGAATGCAGACAGAGCGTGTCAACAAACAACTAAAACGAATTACCTGGAAGAGCCAACACGGGCCTTCCCCCAATCAGAGACCAAATAAAAACAAAGGAGCTGAATGAGATGCTCCTGAACGAGTTGCATGCAGCTTTGCTAACCTTTTTATTCTCAGGAAAAGGGAGGAGAACTCTCAGCTACGCCAAAGAGAAGCCGAAGCCGTCTTACAGAAAAAAAGCTTCCAGCCACTGGCTTCTCTAGCTATGGCAAGCAAGGGTGGTCTACGATCAGGACCAACTCGTCCTTAAGCATAAGACGACGAACGAAGCTCTCCGGTGGACCCGCTATCGGGTTTTCCTTATAGCTGACTGACAAGCGCCTCACTGAGGCTCAGACTCGCCGTCCGACTCGACTAGCTCTCCAGCCAGAATAGTCACCGGGCTCGAGGATTCTTCTCTCTAGAGTGCCAGCATATCAGCTACCAACTCAAAATGATCATAATGGCGACGTCACCACATGGTCTCTCCAACACCCTAAGACACTCGGATAGACTCGAAGTTGCTCTTTCGCAGCCATCAACAAGTGTCCTGATATACATAGAAGACATACTCAAAAACTCTGCCGACACCTGTTAGAAGATAAAAGACCCGCCCGCCAGAAAGAATCAAATTATTTGCCTCAGAGAGGTCATATTCTCTATCGACACATCACAAGGGGCACGTAGGTTTCGCCTGACTGTACTAAAAAGGCCGCACCGCAGGCAGCAGATATTATACCAAAGACTCCAGCCAACGCCCTTTGAACGGAAAGAAGATAAGAAAGGAGAAGATCAAAGTTCTGTGTGTGAAGGGGCTCAGGGTAGGGCGGGCTTTCACGAACCATACGAGCGTAGGCGGGCCAGGTGAGGTGGTCGGCCTTAGATAGCGGGGTGTTTCCATTACGAGAGGAGGGCTACATCTCGCGCCATGTGCCACTGATGTGTGCCCAGTTAGTTATCTGGATTCGAATTGAATCGTGACGAATTCACAATCGGTAAGGAACTGAGACTGAGTGACTTGCTAAAGAAAGGGGACAACTTTAGAGTTGCAGGCGGGTCTCTCTAATTGAATAAGATAACCATCTCCGAGATCATATGATTCTTCCCCTTAGCCCGTTCCTCTTCTATTGATTTTCCCTACCTACGGATATCAAAAGAAAAACTAGGGCTTACCTGGAATTTTGTTATTTCTACAGGCTACCAAGACTAAGAGCCCTCCTATGATGATTATACACCGGAAGCTAAAACATAAAACTTGGACCGAGGATCAAGATCGTTCACGTTCATTTGGGCAAGGTCATCTGACCTAAATGTGGAAAGGAGCTCACAAGCAAAAGGATTCGGAAATCAATCGAACCACTTTGACTTTTGCTGTCCTATAGTCCGGGGGCCTGCCAACTATTCTTCGTGAAGAACCACTCGCTTAGAGTTCGGTGCTGCATGGAAATAGGCCTTCTGCTCCTATTGGTTCTGGGGCAGACCGTCCTTCCTGACGAAAGGAGGCTACAATGGATCTCCATGCGGGAAGGAAGAATGATTTCTATTTCATTCCATGAAGAAATTCGCAATAGTTAACCGAATCTTTGCAGTAGCAAAGAACAAAGGAGCAAGCTAAGCAAGGAAAGGTAAGAATAGATTAGATCGATCAAGACAGGTATCTAGGTAGTTAGTTGTTCCTATAGGAAGCGCAGCTATTCCACTAAGAGAATAGATAGAGCAACAACCTAAGAGCGGATAATAGCAGCTGCCGCTGATTCCCCGTAAAATCGATTTCCTAGACCTGGAAATCTATGCTTTCTGGCTCTTCACTTCCGGTCGGTGCGCCTCCCCTTTGATTCCCAAGCTGGAATTGAACCAGCATCTCCGGTGGCTTTCCCGGCGCACTTCCCTTTATTTATTGTTATTGTGTTTACTGACAGAGCCCAACAGGAACCTCTGAAAAAGAGGAATTTTTACAGTAAGTAGGGCAGTCAAGGGCTCTTAGAGGATATCTATTTCCATCTGAACTAAGGTTATCCAGGTATCGGCCCTAAGAACATGTGCTAAAGCACCTTTCCGGCGATAAATCCGCTGAATAAGCTTGTGGGGGAGACTCAGCTGCTAGCTCAGATCTTCTTGTTTCGGCTTTCTTGCTTGTTAATGGGTGGGCCAAAGCAAAGCTCCTAGCGTTAGCGAGAAAACTACCTATTTCAAGGTATATAATCGCTTAGCGCGCTTTTAAAGTCAGGCTCTAAAGGCTAAGGTAGGACCCAGACCGATAGATTTTTTCTATGGCGAAGGATCTGAAAGCGCGTAAATAGCTTCTGAGAGAATCCAGCTACTTAGGGTCTTCTCTTGAAGAGGTGTTTTACGCACTTGAATCTCTATCAATAACAATAGGAAAGAGCTTGCCTGATTAGAATCGTTAGGAAGTGCACTTATTTTCTTGTGTTAGGGCGGGGAAGTATATGCTGCGACACAACTAAAGCGGAAGACCTCCGGTTGTAACGGAAGCGAAAAGAGGAATTGGTTCGATGGTAGACCTGGTCCAAGCCTGGTAATAGACCCAAACTCCGAAAAAGAAAGGGTCAATGGATCAGTTTATCACTTCGGCCTGCCTTATTCCTTTGAGGATAGGCATCGGGGCTAGAAGACTTTGATACAAAACCACTCCGCGAGGCAGAATCTGCAAACGGTCAAATTGTTTTTGTGTTTGTATAGTAATCCAGTTCGGCCGTTTACTAGAGATGGGCGGGATGATGGGTAGAAAGTCTAACCGCCTGGTTTCGAATGGGAGAGCAAAAGAGGCGAATCTCAATGACCAGACGAATCCGCAGCAAGGGCATCTGCCAATTATGTTACGCCAGTGATTGTAGAAAAAGAGTGAAACGGGCTTAGAGGCAGCTAGAGACCTTTAAACCTCTATTTTACACCTCCCACGGTGCGGTTAGGTATTTATCTGATCAGCAGGTAAAGACTCTCAAACCCAAGCTTTTAAAAGCAAGTGCCGTGGCAATACGGCGAAAGCTGCCTAGCTTCTTTCTTCACAGACAGCGTAGTGATAAGAAAATGCTAATGCCGTTGACTCAGATCCAAGACGGAAAGTGGTTGATGACAACTTTGAGTAGGAGGACTAATTCATCACAACAGGTTGAATCCCGAGATCCTTCTTCCCTTGAGCGGCTCCTGAGCCCAGCTCGCCTTTTTTTTTAGAGACTTCTCACTCCCATTTCGGGCTAGACCATCGAAATCTTCAACTTCTGGCTAAGCCGACATAACATATTCCACCACGGATTAAGTCGACATAACATCCTCACGTTCAGTCAGGTTTTTCCAATTGGATGACCTTGCCGGAAGAAGTAGGGCTTTTTTGGCCTTCGGCTGCGCCTTCTGCTCGAGCTCGCCGTAGGAAACTTTCCGCCGATAGGAGTAACTGGTTTTGAAAAACCTTGCTTCGCTTAGCAGACAAGAGTGTGGACAGTATATTTAATCGCCTCCACTAATGCAAGTGCAGTTCTCGCTGTAGAGGAGGCTTTTCTTCGTCTCGCCCATGTGTAACAGCAAATGGTGAACAACGAGCACCAAGCTCTTTTGCCTATTAATGACATTCCTTCCGGATCAAGTTTTGTATATTCTGATCGGGTAATTGCATATTCTGATGATTACTGGTTTCGGAACACGTCTTCAAACCAGATGCCTTCTGCAGCCGGATGTTCGACCAAAGTATCAGGCGACACATACGCTCAACGGCTTTCTGGAAGTGAGGGAGATGGCGCATACTCAAACGAGGGGCTTTCCCACACTGATTTACCAACCTCTGGGGTCATACTCCTTCCTTTCCCCAACCCTATCACTTTGACCTCATTTCACCTTTGTATACAAACATTGATAGGGACGAAGTGACTCGAGCAAAGCGAAGAGGGACTATGTGACTCGCAAAAGTAGGGAACTGTCTTTTTTTCTCCAACTTACACTACAATTGAAACTGGATCTCAGCCTGGAAAGGTCCTTTTGAAATTTACTTTCCTTTGTCCGATCCTGCCGACCTTTACTTTGCTTACTTTCCCACTAGCCTCGCCGGCTTTCACAATATCTTTCCTACGAAAGTTCCATTTGAATTTCTTTTCATTTCAAGAGAGACTTCAGCTGCAACAGGAGTGGATTCGCTTTTCTCCCACTGGCTGAAAGGACACTCCTACTGAGTGGACAATGGCTGCAAGGTAACCAACCTTTACCTATAATCCTCTCCCATTAACTCCTAAAGGAGGAATGAATAAGAAAGAATATGATAGTATTCTGCCCTCCCCGTCACCCTGACTTCAAAACTCCCTTACACCCCAATCTGCCTGGATTGCTTGAGGACTGAAACTGGCTTGGCTCCACCACTTGTGCCTGCCCTCGAAAAGTTCTAGGGTCAGAGATTCTCATTTTCCTAGAGACTGCTATGGACCTATTCCCATCTAGGGCAACATCCTATGGATCATCCCATTAAAGAAATTAGGATAAAGGCTTCAGAAAGACTAGATGTGCTTACCACTTGAGCTATACTGACTTTGAATTGAAGGAGGGCCTGCGCTTTATAACTTCTTATATTGGGCATTTTACACAGCTTAAGCTCTATTTTAAAACTTTCCCGAGTAGTGCAATTTCACACTTGATAAAAGGACTGACACTGGCTATCCAATAAAGAAGAAAAATCAAAGACATCAAAGTAGTCCTACCTAGGAATCACAGATTGATTTTAAATGGGGCCTATCTTTTCCTATTGAAATTGAATCAAGATACTGTTGGGACCGTGATAATCTAGATATATATATATTATCACATATCACATCATTTCTCCCGGATTGGGAGAGTCCTCATCAGTGTGAGAGGATACGGTAGTGTTTTTTTTCTAATTCCATATTCCATAAATAGGCATCTAGATTCCCTTACGTAGGCTCATGCTTTCTTTTACCCTCCACACCACAAGTCCTTTTCAAGTCTGTCTCTCTCTAAGACTCGAAATGAATGAAGATCGTAGCGAAAGGAGAAATAGATAGTGTGGAGTACTCCGACGTCGTTTTCTTTGTCGAAATGGGATTTGTGTTCAGTGTACCCAAGGTACATTACAATAATGAAGTGAAGAGAGAACTATTCGCCTGCGGTAGGCAAAATTGGAGGAAGAGTATTCATTCGAAAGCATAAGTCCAGGATTTCCTTCGATGGCGAAACCGGTGGTCCAGGTGAGTTCGTTGTTTTCAAACCTGCAGTGTCAAAGGCTAAAGCAGACAAAGGCTAGGGATTAGGAGATAGCTTTTTTGATAGCTGGTTTTCACTTCGTTCCAGAAGTGGGAATAGCAGTAGAAGGAGTGGCATTTCCAACATCAAATCTCCGCATCCAGCAGTTTCGAAGTATTCTTCATATGCCCCGGCAATCGCTAGGTCTTTCCCATCCCAAGGCGAAGGTACTTAAAAGAAGTCCAAAGAGGAAAGCCGATAAGTGTGAACAAGAAAGTTTCTGTACATCCGGCCTTTCGCGGGATAAGGTCTGTATTGGCACAGCTCACATCTTTTGAAAGACAAAGGGCTATGCGTAATCGCTAAACAACAACACTAAAAAAAGGATCCTATTCTTTCTGAGTGCCAAGCTAAACGCTCACAGCGGATTAGAAGGTAGTTAAGTCCTATCGGACCAGACACTTCATACCTGAGGGATAATTTAGCAAGTAATCTCCTTACATCAGACTTCCTTTTTATGCTCCGAAGAGGGCTTTTTAGTAAATATTTTGCTGTTAGTAATTATAGGCTTTGATCTATTCTCCCTATTCCTCATTCACTTCCAAAAGAGCTAACCGTAGTTCTTGGGGTCCCGAGACGAATCAACTCCCACTCCTATTCTCACTTGAATCTTTATATACTCTTATATAAGCAGATGCGCGGAATCGTAAACATACCTTCCTTCCTAATCTTAGAATCGTTCGTTCACACGGAGCGGTCAGAATAGGACTTGACTGAAAACGGACTAAGGCTCAGGCAAGGAACTTATTGCTATATTTCTTTCAAGTCGTGCTTTCTCCTCAGGGTTTCCATCCGTAGAAAGAAAAGTAGTAAAGGAATGCGGGTCGATGGGACGAAAGAAGCAAAGAGCCTCCTCATAGCACTACTTCTCAGAGATAGAGTGATAGGCTAAGAAAGCAGTCTATAGTGAAGTTTTCACAAGTAAACTACTTCTCTGCCCTTGTGGTGCAGTCTCCGTTGAGCTACGGATACGATTTCTGACGAAAGAGTCCTCTTATTGATCGCCGAGCTGAGCTTCGCTTTAGGGAGGGGATACTACTTATTAGTTAGATTAGACGGACAGTCTTTCCATGCTTTGTTCTTACGAAGACTAACCGGGAAGGATGGTTTTCAAGGAGGTATACTGGCAGAGCAGGAAGATAGGCAAAGGGGGAAGCGACTAGAACTTCTCCTCCCAACATCGCCGGTAAGGCTATTGAGAAGGCTAGTGTCAGACCTTATTGAAGCGGATAAAGCTCAATGAAGATTCTAAACTCATGGTAGCTCAGGAGTAGGAAAAGGTATGACAAGACTTGACATGCCAAAACTTCGCTCGCGAGCTCGGAACGAGCCGGAGCGAATGAGGGATTGTACCGCAGCTTGCTTAGAAACTGAAAGTCAAAGTAATCCTATTCCTCACTGCTCAGCTGCCTTGGTATCCGTGTTAGGAAGTCAAAAACACTCCTTGCCGCTGCCAAACATGTATGTTGAAGTCTCGGAAATAAGTCATTGACATTTATCGGAGAATCGACAGTTCGTCTCGTCTCGGGGAATCCTAGATCAATCATAGATCTGGGCAGAAGCGCCCTTCCCTAAGCCATAAGATACCTTCTCCTAATCATCGGCGTGACACCTATTCTTTCTTTTCTCGAAAGATGCAGCTACGGCCTTTTCGGCTTCGAAAGGCATTGTTGAAATTACACAGCGAACTCAACCAACAAAGGATGGCAGTACTTGAACCTCACATTCGCGAAAAACCTGGTAACATCACCCCCTAGCAAAGGGGAGAACCCAATCGGTCTGCATCTGCATTTAGCATTGCCTTCACCTTTCAATGGATTGGCTGCAGTAGCGGTTCCCTCTTAAGAAGATCAATAGTCTGATGCCTCGTATCCTTCAAGTGTTTTCCGGCAGAAAAGGAAAAGGCTTCATCTACACCTTTCAAGGGCCAGTTTTCTTATTGATTTGACATCTTGTCTTGCGTGTGCCGTCTTGTTAATATCGAATGAAGTAGAGCCAGAATGAAGGGGCGATGATCCGCCCACACAATTGGTAGTATGAGAGGCAGCCACTTATGGCCTATCCATTCCATACCCAAACGCAACTCTGAAAGGCTATGTATAGTTAACCGCCGGTGCTACTTCCTTAGTTAAGTATCCCATTCCGACTTCTGTAGGGGATCACAGTTTCAGCATTGCACCTCACTAGGACTTCTTTCTTCCCTTAGAGTCCTTCTAGCGGGTCTTAGTGCCTTCCTCTCTTATGAAAAGGCTCCCATCCCAAGGCCTTTTATTGATAATCGCTCTCCTCATGAAGTTTTGTTCTCCACCCACTGACTCTCACTTTCAGGTCTTTGGGTGTGCATGCTATCCATATCCCTTGGTCCGTATAGAAAGGATAAACTTGATCCCAAGTCGAACCGCATCTACATTTCTCGTAATGGTCTTTTTGATGAGACCCCTTTTTTTCCCCCCTTTCGAACAACTTAAATTGTGCAAAGAAAGAATGATAATGACTCTGAGGGCAATTCCACTCTTACTTTACTTTACCGCTCTTGCAGCCCACTTTCCCTTATGAAACTTTGACAGGTTCTCCACATAACTCAGTTGCTGGTGACTCTACTAAGACTGCTCGAAAGGACTCTCTTTGCCACCTACTCGCTCTTTCATACACTACAAGCATGCCCACTCAGCTACACAAGCTTAATAAACAAAGCAATTCTCCAGAAAGTCATCCAATGATCACTCGATCGAAAGATGGAACTCGTCGAGAAAGAAAGAGACTGAAGACTTTTGCCGCTCAACTCAAATCAGTTGCACGAGAGCCCTCAACCTTTCATCAAGCATATACTGATCCGTCTTGGGTAAAGGCAATGGAGGAAGAGTATAATGCTCTTTTACACAAGAAGACTGTCAATCTGGTTCCTTTTCATCCTTCCATGAAAATTGTGGGCAGTCCTTGGGTGTCTAAAATGAAAGATAAGTCTGATGGGTCTATTGAAGGATTCAAGGCTCGTCTTCTTGCAAAGGGATATACACAAAAAGAAGGTGTCGATTTTGAAGAAACTGTCCGGTTGTCAAGGCTACCACGATTCGCATTTTCCTTTCTTTCCTGGGCTATTTGAAATGGAAAATTAAAAAAGAAAGTGGATGTGAAGAAGGAATTGGAATTCAGCAAGACTGAAAGGAAAGTTGGAGTTGCAGAACTCATTGAAAGCAAGGAGCGTGACAATGATTTTGTGTCTGACTTTCTCGCGAGATGGCAAGCCCTTCCTTTCAGGTGTCCGCAAAAGGTTACCCCGTCTTTCCCTGGCCCTGGAGGACCTGCCACTTCCTCCCCGGGGCATAAAGAAAGGACATAGCAGGCCGAAAGGGTCCGAATGTACCTTTGAGGCATGAACTCTCAGTACATCTCATGCCTCAAACGATGATTTGAATGACTTATGCACCAAGGCACATGACCTAGAAATGCACCTTAGCAAGAGGCGCTCAACTCAAAGCCCAAGGCAGCTTCAAAGGTTGAGACGGCTGGCGGCTGGAGTCGAAGCAAAGAAAAAGAAGAATGCTGTTACTACAGCAAACAGATTCATTGTGTTAGATGCTCCCAATGAAAACTCGAGGATCAATTGGTTCAGTCTGCTGCTAGCTTGGAAGCAGAACCTTTGGCTATGAATGATGATAGCAGCATTGATCAGGGTGGTCGTAGATCAGCTGCTGGTGGTTTTTATTCCTCACACTTAAATGCCGCCAGCTCTGCCTTCCTACTTAAGGCATCCGCGACCTGGTTGGTCCGTCCAAGCTTATACTCTAGCACCATAGAAATCAAACTTGGCAAGTTTTTATTGCTTGCCCTGTTTTGGCGTGAGTTTCTTCTGGGTCAGGAAGTCACTCGTCGCCACATTATCCGTCTTGACCACGAATCGTGGCCCGCCTCCACGTTCTCAAGTAGTGCACTATTGCTGTCATCTCCTTCTCTTGGACCACGCCTTTCGGTCTCATTGAGCTTTCGGCTATCATATGCTACTGGGTTACCTTATTGTACTAGCACACCGCCTATGGCATAGTCTGACGCATCCGTGTGTACTTCAAATGGCTTAGTGTGAATCTGGCAACTGCAAAACGGGGTCATCCGCCTGCTTTAGGTCCTCAAAAGCTCTTTGACACTCTTCCGATCAGTGCAGTGCCATGATCGGTCCGTATGTCCTTCTTTAGGATATTTTTGAGTTGAGCAGCCCTCTTCGAGTAACTTACGATGAATCTTCGGTAATAGTTCACGAGCCCTAAAAACGATCTTAGCTCACTCACCTTGGTAGGTGCTTGCCACTCCTCGATGGCTCTGATGCCCATCCAATGCCCTAGGAATAGGATCTCCGTCTGTCCAAAGGAGCATTTATCTTTCTTTAAAAAAAGAGGTGATTCTTCCTTAAGACCTTAAGGTCCGGAGGTGGCTAACGTGGTCGTTTAACGAATAGCTATAGCCCACGATCAAAGTATACCACCAGTCGTCTAAGTACAGGTGGAATAGCTTATTGTGGAGGGTGCAAAACGTGGCAGGGGCATTGGCCTTACCGTAATAGGGCCAAAAAAAAGGCATAATAAAATCAAAACGCCCCTTTATTAGTAAGGTTGCTTGCTTGTCACACAGGTCGTCTTTGGCTCGTCTCCTTCTGTGATACGCACCTGGTAGTAGCCCGACCGTAGATCCAACTTATAAAAGTATCTCGTCTTGCTTGCTGGGAGAGAGGAAGCTTCCGGACCACCTTTTCCAGCCAGATAGCGAGCGATCACTCAGCAATGAACACTAACTGAAAGCGGCCGGGAATGAGTACCTATCCCTTACGGGAATCGAACCCGTGTCTTCGACATGAAAAGACGATGGACGAAAGGGACCAAAAAGCCTGATCTTCGACCACCCTAAGCTCCGAGAATAGAAGTGGTTCGTTTTGTTTCTATACGCAATTCAAGATTTCGTTTGTGTTCATGTTGGCGATTTCTGATGTGAATTCGGCGGGTCGTCCCCCCTTCCTACGGGTTCCCCCACCGACCCAGTGACACACCAACCACGCCCCTTCCCTTTCTCCGATCATAAAGCCCCCTGATCCCTTTCTTAGTCTTTCATCCCCCCTGAATAAGTAAGGCCCCGTTCTTTCTAATTAAAAAAAGAAAATAGGAAGAAAAACCCGTTTGAAGTGGCGAAGGCCTATGCTACAGTAAGAAAGAAAGTACGTTAAGGTTACGAAGTCACTTAGTCGAACTATAAAGAAAGGGAGGCTAAGGTTACGAAGTAAGGTCAGCTGGTTAAGGAAAGCGAAGGTTCACTCGACTGAAAGGAGAGGAAAGCGAAGGTCTTCCAATTGATTATTTAGCCTTAAAAGTTACTTTAACTGACGTCAACTCCAATCATCGTCAGAAGAGAGAGCTTCGATCTCTTTACGTCATCCCAGAGGAAATCATCTTAGAAACCTGGGCTAGACAAAACAAAGGTACTCCGAAGGCTAGCTAATGACAGAATACCTCCTCGCTTTTCAATTGGAAAGCGATTCCGTCCACATACTAGGCTAAAAACGGGCACTTCAAGCAAAGTAGACTACTCAGGAGAGTCTTCACTTCAATGTTCGGGGGTGAAAGCAAGATCCGAAAGGAAAGAGCTCAAGGTGGGAAACCAATGAAATAGGTTTGTTCAATAACGGAGTCAAAAGATCATGTGCAAGAGAAAGAGTGCCCTCAGGCTCAGCCTTTCTTCGGAATAAGATAGATCAGAAGCAGGTCTATACATATATAAATTCCTTACTCTTTTTGCCGGCCACTATCGTAGACAGTAAGTTTCCCCTAGCTTTCAAGTCAAGGTCCACAACTTTTGTTGGCCGGGGGGACTTTCTCGGGGAATCTTATAGTAAACGAAACCTCAGTTGAACATTAGACCTTTCCGGCTTAAAGAAATGAGGAAAAAAACGACCTGCTACGGATTCTAGGAAGAAAGACCTGGAAATGGACTTCAACAACCTTAGTAATGAATTTTATTATTTGGGGGTTGAAACCCTCTCCTTGCAAAAGGATTCGCCTGCTCTCAAAGGGC
>JAREIK010016412.1:0-28423 GCA_029783825.1 Sapria himalayana | reverse complement strand
GCTTTCTGATGGTGCAATGAATCCCAATCACTAAATTGAGCAAACTAACTTCTCAAAAAAAATGCTCACGGAGCAGAGATCAATGGTTGATCCCTGTTCAAAATTTAATCGTTAACCAAATCTACCACAAGTATTGTTCCTTCTCTAAACCTATCTAAACATTTCATAACAACACCAGCATAATGCCACTTATTCTATCAGGGAAATTGACTGATTGTACCCCTGGATATGATCCCAATTTGAGCTCTCATGTTGCTATTGTAGGTGTAGCAGGAAACTTTCCAATATTACAAAAAGAATTTGCACATTGTATATGTCCCTAAGCTGCTAGTAGGAATAGCCACAAATTTTAAAAATATCAAGGTGCTTCTAGGTGCTAACTATACCATGAGGCTCATGGTTTTGCTCGACCCAAACCAAACACAACCTAGTAGAATTAGGTCAGGGTAATAAAAAAATTATCGTGCTTCCTTATTGTTATGGTGGCAAATTACTTTGAATGGATTTTCTTAAGAAAATTTTTATTATATTTTTTTATTAGATTAATTATAAATTGTTAGAATTTTAAACTTGAAAATCCTGAAGGGAAGAACATGGTGTCTCGGATCTAGGAACACGTCTCCAAGAAATACTACATGATTTGGACCTTATTATAGCTACGACTAGCAGAATTCACTAAACTTGATTCGGAATTTGTCTAGGAATTGTCGAATCAGAAAATCTTAATCATAGCCCAAATTGACAGTTTTTTTGAAACCCTTGAGACAAACCAAGTATCACAGAATGAAGCCATTACTAGCCCAACAATTGAGGAGCCAGAGGCAGGCAAAAACGAAAATGATTTCTCCATAAGAAAAAAAGTGAGCAAGGATCATCAGAAAGATGAAGACAATGATGAGGAGTCTTAGGTCCCAACAAGCAAAAAAAGCAGGTACTTCTTCATACATTAACTAGTTGAAACTCTGTCATCTTTCATGATTCTTAGTTCATCCTATTAATATGTGAAAGCTGGTGGGTGTAAAATTGCATTTGATGCTCATTATTCCAAAACCATAATCTTGTGATTGAGTATAATGATCAATTCAAATAAATCAAATGAAGCATGAATTTGACTGAAATTATTTATGATGGTCTATGAAAATAAAGAGCATCTTTCAAAAAAATTTTTCTCCCCTTCCATCTTTAGGAAATGGATTCACAAATATCATAAAACCAAAATAATCAATGGTCACTGAAATACTGATGGTCTCATAATATTAAATAGACATCACTATTAATGTTTTCTAAACATGGTGGTGGCATGGTTGTTATTATGCAATGAACATCAGGTGATTGACATTGACATGGGATTTTAATGTTGGTTTGTTATTGTGTAGGATAGCTCAGATGGGCAAAAAAGTTCAAAAAGGGGAAGTGACTTTACCAAGTTATGTGGACTTTCTAACAACTTCAGAACTTTACAAAGATTGAATTAACAAGAATTGAGGTATGAAGTGTTGTCATCAGACCCTTTTTTGCATGCCTTTTAGTTGGCATTCACATTCTTGGTTTGATTTTCATTTTTCTAGCATTGCTTTGTAATGCCCCCATAATCCACACAAATTGTTCTTTCTCCTATGTTTAACCGTTCATGTAGGTGGTAAAGAAGCTTTGGGCATATATATGGAATAAGAATTGCAACATCTACAAAATAAACAAAAATTATATGTGACGAAGCATTGCATACTTTTTTTATTTTGATTCTATCGACATGTTTCAAATGATAAAGCTTTGTCCAAGCACATATGGCCATTGAATGAAAGTGGTGGTATCTTCATTATTTCTTTGTATTTCTACTTTTCTCTTTTTTAAAACGTGAACATGTGGGTATTATGCTTTCCACATTACAGACTAATGAGATTATCATTTATAATTTAAAAATATTTAATGTAACAATATATATATATATATATATATGATGTACATTTGTATGATTGGCAAGTATCTTTGCCTAAGAGCATTAAATCTTAAATTTTTATTAAAATGGTGAAACTTTCTGGATCAATTGGGCTAGACCTAAAGGCAAACCAACTATACCTTCTAAGAGGCATAGTTTCATGTCCTAGTGGTTTAATGGTAGCTCATGGGAATCAACTTGCAACCTCCAAGGGGGCAAGCCTAAGAACATTAGATCTTAAGTTTTTTTTTTACCAGTGCAACTCCATGGGCCAATTGGGCTAGTGGAAAACCTACTATACCCCAAAGGAGGCACTCAACCTTGAAAATTTACTGTACTAAACTCCATGAGATTAGAGCCTTGTGTATTGTATGAAAGCTTATATATATATATATGCATGCACATATGCTGATATGTATTAGATAAAAAATAATCCTTCCGAATATATTTTTTATTATGTATAATTTGAGTTAACATTGATAGCTAAAAAAACAAAGTGGGAAATTAGAGACTTTTTTAATGTAAGTGTAACATATTCTTGAATATGAAATTTATTACATTTTCTCATGCATGCTTATCAATTTGTTATGTTTATTGATTGAATAAAATGTTATTTTTTGACCCCTTGTAGCCATGGATAACTCAACTCAAAAGAACAAGAAATCAAAGAAAAGGGAGGGAAGAAGATGAGACAGGTAAAAGTTTTTGAGGGTTAAATATGTTATGACGAAGTCAATTTGTAATGTGTCTGAATAAATATTCATGCTTCACAGCTTCAGATGATGAATCAAAGCCGAGAGAGAAACAAGAGAAGAAGAAAACTTCAAGATTTCTAGCGTCATTTTCCTCTTTCATATGCTTTTATAAAATTTATTGGTACGTGTGAAGATGCATTATCCTGTTCTGATGTTGTAAAGAAGATGTGAAACTATATATAAAAAATAATCTACAAGTATTCCAACATCCATCGTCTTCGCCTCCCCCCCAATGAGAATCCATGATGCTATTCTTTAATTTCAATTAATCATTAAATGTTCTTGTTTTTAAAAAGGTTCCATCAGATAGGCAAATAATAATATGTGATGATAAGTTTAAAGAGTTGCTCCAACGCAAGTCTTTGAGTGGATTTCCAGTCTCAAAGCTCTTATTTTCTTATTTCATGAAGAAGAAATAGTGACCAATTTGTGGGGACATGATTTTTGCCTATGTGTAGCTAAATAGAGGATATTTATTTGGTGGCATCGTTGTTCTTCTCCAATGCCTTCACTTGATCTATTGTTAGTCATCTCTTCTTTCTCCACTCCCATAGCTTAATTCTTCTTCACATTCTTCTTCTTCAAATCCATCAAAAAAAACATTTGTATTCTCTTCTGCAAACATGATTGTTGTTGTTGTTGATTCTTTGACGATAAACATTTCCCTCAATTGTAGATGGGGATAATGAAATGAAAACACAACGGGAATCAGAGCTGGCAAATCTTTTCATCAGTGGAGAGAAATGAAACATCCCTTAACCAGACCTGGAAAAATCGAAGGATGGGGATTGAGGAGCATCGAGTATTATTTTGAAATCAAGATTGACCAGGCATAACATTTATCGTGCCTCATAGTTCATAATAGTTTTTCTGCATAAAGGTAGACAAGTTCACTTTATGTAACTTGTACAACCATGTCCTTTGGTCCATTTAATATTTGTTCTTTTTTTTTCCTTTCTGCTCACTCTATGTCCATCTAAATCAGGAAAAAATGGTTCGATGGAAAAAATAGTAGTAAGAAACATGCTGGAGAATTTGTAAGCTTAGCTACGTCTAGATAGTAAAAAGTAGTAGCGAGGGGGGACATTATTCATGTTTTATTTAAGTGATAATCACTAACTAGATCTCTTTTTGCTACATACAATCCTCACGATCATCTAAATTAATTTTGAAATATTGTTGAATTGGTATATGATATTCATAGTTTATAATATTCATTTGGCATATGATATTCAAAACCCAAAATATTTCATAACAAGTGTTATATATTATTTGTATCTATATAATCTTCACTATATGTTTAATAGTATATATCTATATAGCTATATTTATATATATACAAATATATATATACATTAGTTTAGATAAAATTTGGTGTTGAAGATGATAGTAATATTTATTCATAATCAAATATACTTTTGTATATACATGCATATATATTATGTTATATATATTTCTATATATATGACTATACATATTGCTGATATATGTATGTACACACCATATATATATATATGTGTACATATATACTATTGTATTATACATAAGGTATAAGTTGAATTGCATAATTTTACCATATATATATTTATATATCAAAAAAGAAGCTTATTTTTATTTATTTTGATTTGATTGACTGGTTTAATTTTGATATAGATATGGTACCGCAATATTCTCTATATGAAGCTTGTAGAAGTGAAGGGACATCAGAATTGGGTTAAAGTTATAGGAAAATATCTCACTTTCCCCTGTAGTGGCACCCAATTCAAAAATGGAGCTCTGCACTACATCGACTTAATCAATGAGGTCATTCTTTCCCTAATTACAGAAACATAGAAACTAGCATTTCACTAGACACGATGTAGTGTGATTAGGAAAGCTTTGTCCCAACAAGAAGATTGTGACCGGAGGAGCTAGGGAAGAGAAAGCAACATCAATTTCAAAGACATTAAACTTAATGTATTGTCGTAGATACATTGATGAAGAAGAAGAGATGATCTATCCAATTCATCGCGTGTTGGAATGATAGCAAAAAGGAAGTTGCTGAATGGCAGAATCATATATATCTAGTTATTTTTTTGTTTTAATTATGTAAGATATTGTATCAGAATAATTTATTAATTGATTTTACTTATTATTAATTATATATAATGGTTTATTATATATGTTTTTATTCAATTTATATAAAACAAAAAAAGATGTAATTAATTTTTTTGTAATAAAATAAAATTGTAAAAATAGTTTTGGAATGAAAATAGCTATGGATTTTTACATCACTAAATTATTTAGGGAATTGGCTGTATATATGCAATCAAAAAATATTAATTTCTACTAATTACGATCAAAATTAGCAAGGGTAAAAATAAAATTAGCTAAAGAATTTTAGTGGTTCAAAAATTTGCTAGGGAATTTTTTTGTCATTTTAATATTTTACGACGAGCACTTTAGCTTGGGATAATTTCTGTCATAAATCCATCATTATTATAAATTAGAGTTGGAATAAGCCCAAATAGCTTGGCATATTTCCCTAGCTATTTGGGTTTTTTGTAGTGTTTATCTATAAGTCAATCTAAATAACTTTTTATCTGACTTACTATTTGCCTATCTATCAGTCTGGCTATTTGTCTATCTATCAATAAATCTATCCATCAATCTAGCTATATGTCATTTTATCTATATGTTTATCTATCTATCTATCTATTTATCTATCGATCTATTTATCTATTTATCTATCTATCTATCTAATTGTCTATCTATCTATCTATCCATCTATATGTCCATTTATCTAT
Source organism: Sapria himalayana (assembly GCA_029783825.1). Classification (NCBI taxonomy): domain Eukaryota; kingdom Viridiplantae; phylum Streptophyta; class Magnoliopsida; order Malpighiales; family Rafflesiaceae; genus Sapria; species Sapria himalayana. The sequence continues at coordinate 22,946 of JAREIK010016412.1, read as the reverse complement.
TTATGTATCTATCTATTTGTTTATCTATCTATCTACCTGTCTATCTATTTGTATATCTATTTTTCAATCTGTCTATCATATATCTGTCTATTTATATCTCTATCTAGCAGTCTATCTATCTATCTATCTATTTGTTTATCTATCTGTCTATCATCTGTCTAAATATCTATCTATCTATTCATGTATCTATTTGTCTATCTAACTACCTATATAACTATCATTTTATATGTCTATCTATCTTTGTATCTAAATATCTATCTATATATCTTTCTGTCTATCCATCAATATATCTAAATATTTATCTATATCTATCTGTCTGTCTATCTGTATATCTATCTATATATCTATTTATATATAGATATCTCTATTTATCTATCTATCTATCTATTATTTGTCTATATATCTATTAGTCTGTCTATGTATCAAAATATTTATCTATTAATCAATTAATCAATAAATTTGTCTATCTATCTATCTATCTTTATATCTATCAGTCTATCTATATATCTATCTATCTATTTTTTTATTTTTATGTTTATCGATCTATTTATCTATCTAACTATCTATTTTGTCTTTCTTTCTATCTATATATCTATATGTCTATCTATTTATCTATCTTTCTACCTAATTCTCTATCTTTCATTAAATCTATTTATAGATCATTCTGTATATCTATCTATCTATCTCTCCATCTATCAATCATTCTTTCAAACAATATAAAAATCTATCTATCAATTTGTCTAACTATTAATCTATCAATCTTATTATCAATATGTCTATCTATCTATCTATAAATTTGTCTATCTATCTATTTGTCTATCTTTCTGGCTAATTATCTTTCTTTAAGTCTATCTATCTAACTATACATCTATCTATATATCTATATGCCAATCAATCTGTCTATCTATCAATCATTCTATCAATCAATATAAAAATCTATTAATCAATTTTTCTAACAATTTATCTTTCAATTTATCTATCAATAATATTATCAATATGTCTATCAATTTATCTATGAATCTGACTATCTATCAATCAATCTATCTATTTATCAATTTATCTATCTATTTATCTATTTATCTATCTATCTATATGTCTATCTATCTGTATATATATATCCATCTATCTATATGTCTATTTATTTGACATTCTACATGTATATCTATCTATCTATATGTCTATCTATCTTTATATCGATCTATATTTCTATTTGTGTATCAATGTATGTTTCTATCAGTCTATCTATCTGTCTATTTATCTTTCTATATTTCTATCTGAATAACTATATGTCTCTATATCAAACCATCTATCTATACGTCTTTTTATTAATCTATCTAATAATTTATCTGTCTATCTATCTTTCTATCTATATGTCTATATATCAATATATCTATTTGTCTATCTATCCATCTATTTATTTGTCTATCTATATGTCATTTTATTCGTCTTTAAATTTTGTCTATCTACCTATCTATCTATTTTTTTATCTGACTTTATATTTGCTGTCTATTTGTATGTCTATCTATCTATATATTTGTTTGTCTATCTATCTAACAATTTATCAATCAATCATCTATCATCTATCTATCTTTATATCTGTCATTCAATTTATTTGTCCATCTGTCTAACTATCAATCTATTTTTCTATCTATAAATCAATTAATCTATTTGTTTTTCTATCTTTCCTATCTTTATGTCTATCTATCTATCTGTATATATGTTCTGTATGTGTCCGTCTATATAATTGTTCATCTATATTATATATATATATCTATCTGTCTATGTATCGATCTATATATCTATCTATCTATGTATCTATCTTTCTATCTGTCTATATGTCTATTTATCTGTGTCAATCTGACTATCTATATGACTTTCTATATAAATGTATATATGTTTATTTATCTATCTTTCTATTTATCTGGTTATCTATCTATCTATCTATCTATCTTTCAATTATATGTCTATCTATCTGTCTATCTTTCTATCTATCGATCTGTCTATCTATATGACTATCTATCTATATGTCTATCTATATATACATTATAACTATCTATCTGTCTATTTATCTAACTTTCTATCTATACATCTATCAATCTATCTATCTATCTAGTTGTCGATATATATATATATATATATGTCTATCTATATATCTATTTGTGTGTTCATCTATCTATTATATCTTTGACTATCTATCTGTCTATCTTTCTATATGTCTATCTATCCATCGATCTATCTTTCTATTTATATATTTATTTGTATATCTATGTATCTATTTATATATCTCTCTATATATCTATTTATCTTTTTGTGAATCTATCTGTCTATCTATTTATCTATCCAATTATCTATATGTCTATCAATCAATCAATCAATCATTCTATCTATCTAGCTAGCTATCTATCTATCTGTATATTTATCTGTATGTCTATCTATCTATCTATCTATCTGTCTGTCTGTCTAAAAATCAATCAATCAATCTGTCTATCTTTTTATCTATCTATTTATCTATCTATGTGTCCTTCTATTCGTATGTCTATCTATCTATCTGTCTATTTATCTATCTATCTATCTATCAATGTGTCTATTTCTTTGTCTATCAATCTATCAATTAATCTATCTTTAAATCTATCTATTAAATTGTCTAATAATATATCTATTAATCTTTCTATTACCTTTTTATCAATCTCTCTATACACCTATTTATATATCTAACTTTCTTTTTGTGTAATATCTCTCTAACAATATGTCTATCTATTTGTCTATGTATTTTTCTATCCGTCTATCTATTTGTCTATTTAACTATTTATCTACAATCTATCTATCAATCATTCTATCTATTTGTCAATCTATCCATCAATCATCCATCTAACTATCCATCTATCGATCAATCTATCTATCCATCCATCTATCTATTTTTTTATGTATCTATCTATAAGTCTCTCTATACATCTATTTATATGTCTATCTATACATTTATCTTTCCAGCTATATTTTTATCTATCAATCTCTCTTTCTTTCTATCTTTCTATTTTTATGTCTATCTGTCATTTTATACTTTCTATCTATGATTATATATATATATACACACATCTATATTCTGTTCATCTATCTTTCTATTTTACTATATATCTATGTATCTTTGTAAGTCTATCTATCTATCTATCTATCCGTCTATCTATTTGTCTATCTAGAATCAATAAACCTATCTATCTAACTAGCTGTCTATATGTCTATCTATCTTTTAGTCTATCTATGTGTTATCTTTCTATCTATCCATTTGTCTATCTATCTATATATATGTCTATCTATAAGTATGTTATTTGTCTGTCCATCTGTTTATCTATCTATCTATATAATAAGATGTCTATCTATCTATTTGTTTATCTATATGTCACCTATCTACCTATCTATCTATCTATGTGTCTATCTATCTGTCTTTTTTTATCTATTTGTCAATCTATCTGCATATCTATATTTTTATTAATCAATCAATCTATCTATCTATCTATGTGTTAATCTATTTATTTATTTGTCTATCTATTTATCAGTCTCTCTTATTATCTATCTATATGTCTATATGTCTATCTATCTATTTATCTTTTTATCTATCTATCTATAAGTCCATCTATCTATTTTTTTCTATCTATTTATCAATCAATATAACAATTTATCATTCTATATCCTATCAATCTGTCTATATATGTGTCTATCTACCTATCTTTCTATCTATTTATCTGTTTATCAATTTGTCTATCATTCTATCTATTTTTCAATCTATCAACGAATCTATTTGTCTATCTATCAATGAATCTATTTGTCTTTCTACTATCTTTTAATCTATCTATCTATCTATTTGTCAATATATCAATCTAGCTATCTATCTATCATTGTATCTATTTATCTATCTATATATCTATTTATATGAATATATCTATCTAATTATCTTTGTAACTATCAATCTATTTATCTATTTGTCTATCTATCTGTCTATCTATATGTATTTGTATCTATCTATTTATATTTCTTTCTGTCTTTCTATCTTTCTGCCTTTCTATCAACCTATCTATTTGTATATCTATCAAATCATGTATTTGTCCATAGATCTCTCTAACTATTTATCAATCAATCAATCTATTTATCCATCTGTTTATCTATCTATCTATCTATTTTCTATCATTATGACAATTTTTATGTATATTTATCTGTCTATCTATCTATCTATCTATCTATATGTCTGTATATCTATCTATCTATCTCTGTACATATATACTAAGTACATAGATACTCAGTATATATGTACATATAATACTGTAAAATTATCTATACTTATATATGGAGTATATGTGTGCATATACTACATTATATATGAAGTATACTGAGTATATATGTACATATATACTGCAATATTAATTGTACATATACACTCAGTATATATGTACGAATATACTCAGTATATACATACATATATACTTAGTATATACCTACATATATACTTAGTATTTACATACATATATATTCAGTATATACGCACATATGTACTGTAGTAAATATGTACGTATATACTATAGTATTATATGTACATATATAATCACATAGACTCAAATGACACAACACAACAACAAATTAGTATTATCTCATTTTTACTTCACAAAGATGACACAAAACATCACAATAAACAAAATAAGTAATGCGAAGATTACTTAAATTTAGAAAAATATCTTTGAAAACTATTAGAGGAAAACCTGGAAGACAAGCCACGAGCTAGGCTTGGCGTATCAAAGTTTGCATTTTGCCTCCTTGCAACCAGAACTCTCTCCCGATCCCAAGGCCTATAAGGGTGTTGCTCTGCCCCCCCATGACCAAGCTGCAATGCCAACAAAAGAACTGGCAGATGAAATAGAGACTGATCGTCAGTACTAGTAACCATCAACAAATCAATAAGCAACTTGAACATAGAAAAATGGAGTACTACACCATGCTCATGTGCAACACAGGATGATGAAAATATGTTTTGCATAATAATTTTGAATAACAGAAATCTATGCAACCCTTGTTTTACATAGTTAAATCAAAAACATAACAAAATTTTATTACATATTTTTCATTAAAGTGACAATTGATAGTGCATAAAGTATAATCTATTTGTGAAATTGACGTTGCTTTCTTTCCCTCAGCTCCTCTGATCACCATATTTTTGCCGCAACAAAGATGTCCTAGTCTTGAGGCATCATGTATGGTAAAAAATTCCTTCACTTCTACAAGCTTTGTATGGGAAACATTGTGGTACCATTTTTGTTTGAAAATTAAACCAATCAATCAAATTAAAATTAATAAATAAAAAAAGTTCTGTTTTGATAAATACATAATACTGGAGTATATATGTACATATATACTATAGTGTATATGTACATATATACTAGCATTTCACTAGTAACATATATTACTGCAGCTTATATACATATATACTATAGTAAACACGTAGATATACTTGAGTATAAATGTACATATATAATAAAGTATATATGTCGTATATACTACAGTATATATCTACGTCTCTACTACAGTATATATCTACGTATATACTATAAAATATGTCTTCGTATATACTGTAGTATATATGTACATAAATATTGTAGTATATACGTACGTATATACTATAGTATATATGTACATATAGTCTAAAGTATATACGAACATATATACTTAGTTTGTACGTATAAGAGATGTACTAGCATTTCTCTTATATGCACATATAAGAGAAACCTCTTGTTGTATCAAGAAACTACTTCAGAATGCGACTCTATTCTAAATCTCTTATTAACATCCTAACATGTCAAGAACAATAGAGACATTCTAATTCAATGTTCAAAGAATGCTTATCATGTTTTTGTGTAAGCACATAATGAGCAATGAAATGTAACTCACCATGACCATGGTACACAAACTCACAAGTGATGATAGGGTTCAAAGAATGTGACTTTATACTACACAAACCTGTAGCATATATGGTACACAAAGAATGCTTATCTATCTATCTATCTATTTGTCTATCTCTCTATCTATTTATTTATCTGTCTATCTATATGTCTATCTATTAATTTGTCTATCTGTTGCCCTATCTCATTTCTATCTATCTATCTATCTATTTGTCTATCTATCTTTCTATATATCTACATGTCTTTCTTTATTTCTATATTTTCATCTATCTATCTATATTATTTATTTATATATCTATATTTGTCTATCTATCTATCTTTCTATATATGTATATATACATACATACATATATTTGTCCATCTATATATATCTCTCTATATATCCATCTGCAAATTGATATATCAGTCTACACTACAAGAAATTATCTGTTTAGTTAGTTTGAAATTTTGCTAGTGATATAATCTCTAGCTAATTTGCGAGGGATTAAATAGGGAACAGTAAGAGATGTTTGATTTTTTATTGAATGATAAATTTGTGATGGATGTGTTATGGATTAGAGGTTGAAATTTTTGATTTTAGAATATCTCTAGATAATATTTTCATTGATTTTGGTACAAACATTCGCAGCAAGTTTAGCAAAGACTTTATATATGGATTTTCCCTAAATTATAATTATATATTAATAAATCATTATCAACTGATTAGTCCTTAAATTATAATTTTCACAAAATACATGCATTTATCTAGGGATATTTCCTAGCATAGCTTGGGTTTATTATCGTAGTTAATTTATACTAAATTATTTTTTTATATATTATTTATTTTAATATTTGATGTAATTTTGTATCTTAATGGTTAGTCATGGTCTATGGATGAGGGATCCTTGAAAGATTCCTTTCCTTCATATATTTATAAAAATAGGATATTATAAATAAATAATTTCATAAATATATAAATATGAATAAAAATTTATATTAATAAGGATTAAAATAACTATTTTTATGATTATAGGATTTTAAAAAATATATACAAAATATTATTTGAATTAGTTGGCGGTGATATTTGGGTGTTTGTATTGGTAAATACATTAAATAATTAATTTTAGAATTAAAACATTTTTTAAAATATTTGAAATGATACATAAGCATACATAAATATTTGTTTTAATAAAAACCTAAAATCATTATTTGGTTGATGATGGAAAAATATTCACAGAAAATCTAAATTAACAAATAAACAAGTAAATATTTATATTAATATAACTTTAAAAAAATTTAATGATTATAGGAATTTATTTTAAAATTTATTACCAAAAGATTTGAAATATTTGAATTATTAAAAAAATTATTTTTTCATAAATTTTAAAATAAAACAAATTGACATCCAAGGATAAATATATTGATGTTTTAATTTCATCCAAGAACATTTGACGTTATAAAAAAAATATCTCAAAGTGCTTATTAAAACAATACTTTATGTGTTTTTTAGGGTTTAAATTTTTTTTAATATTACTAATAATATTTTTTTCTCCTAAACACACTTAAAATTATTTTTAGTCTTGTTAACACTTTTGAAAATCACTACTAAACTAACCCCATGTTGATTTTAATTCAACTTTTATTTTTGCCTCAACTAAAATTTATAAGAATTAAAGTATTTAGTAAATTATTATAGAATATTAAAAAGAAAATAAAAAATAATATTAAATTTAATATAAAATATGTAATCTTAAAATAATAAATAAATAAATATTAATATTTTAAAATTTAACAAGTTAAACATGAATAATAACCTAATCGGTGGGAGTAATATAGCATCAAGAAGGCAATCTGCTTACGAAATATTTTTGGTTGTGTGTTATGCTTCATCATTCTAATTCTAAATGGTGTTCTTGCCTTTTCGATTCATCTTTTTTCTATATTTTCTGAAACATGAATTATAATGAAACATAACCTAATCGGTGTTCTTTCAATTTGAAGACCTCATTTTGTGTTTTCATTTGTTGTGATATTTGGTCCATGCTTTTAGTTTTTGACAAAAATGGAATATATGATATCTGGAATTGGTTTGATGATCGAACTTGGTAATTATAATTAATCTCACACAAGATAATTTTTTTTCCATTGATTTTATTGAAATATTTAAGCTAATTGTTCTTAACATTAATTAAAATTAGTTATCCACTTGGACAGGTGATAGGAGGAACTGTCTACCTAGGATTGACTTAAACTACCAGGACAAAATGGAAATGAGTCCTTGGAATCTACTGCTCAACAATTTTCTGAATTTGTATCAATCAGATATTGGCTAGGAGACTCTCCCGAAAATCTTTTATTAATTTTATTCTTCTTATGTTATAATTACATGTTGATTACTTATTATACTAGGAACCGAATTTGTTCAATTTTCATATATCCTTCAAAACTGTTAGTTTATTCATTGCACCTAATTTTTTGCATTTGCTTCATGGGCATCTTTACTTTTGACCAAGGTTAGTGTGATAATGTCTACCTTTTGTTTTCCTTTCATTTTGCAACAAAAGTTTGATTTGATGATATTACTTTTCTAATACAGTAAGTTAAGGGTGTTGGTTCTAAGCTGACAACAACATTTATTTTTCCATGGTAAATGATACAAGCATTGTTTTTTTTTGATAACCAAGGGCTTCAGGGCCCACTTATGTGGACCCTTACGTCCCCTTGGGCCCCAAGAACCGAGCAGGTAAGGAATATTCCCAGTACTCCCCACCAGTAAACTTGAACTCGTGACCTTTTGGTCATTGCCAAGAGTCTTAACCAACCAAGCTTCCTATGAGAGGGGTATGATACAAGCATTGTTAGTTCTACAACTTTTTGAATGTAAATATTTTAAATAAAATATGCATATTAGGTTATAGATATTTAAAAATTGGAAATAGGTTGGTTAGCCTTTATTTACAACACCATAAACCATGAAAACCAATTGAATAGTAATCTCAACTTCCATTAAAGTAGCATACATACAACATAAATACCAATCTTACTTGAGAAAAAATTGATATTATGATTATATAAAATTTTTATGAATGTTAGTTGATCACAAATAATGCAGAGGATGAAATGTCAGTGTTCTCTTAAATTTATTGTTTAAATTATTGTTTAACACAATATGTTTTATTTATTCATAAACAATTTAATTAAAAGCAAATCATATATTTTTTGATGTATGATTCAAAAGAGTTTACAAGTGAATGAAGTTTTGACTCTTTATTGTGCTTGTGTTACAGATGATATTTTGGGTAAAGCCAAAATATTATTAGTTTAATTGGCAATTAAGTAAGGCAAAACTAATATTTCAGAGAGTTTGGTTGTTCATATTGATTTAGTAGGCCTAAAATACTCAACCTAGAACTTCATTGCTTAGATTGCAAGTGAATACCTACTCAGGTTATGCTACTTGAATTTTAAGCTGACTTTGTGTAATGTTAAAATATAATAAATTTTTATTTTATTAAGAGATAATATTTAAAGATTATATTTTAAAATTATAAAAAGTATTAATCTTTTGCTTAGAACATATATTCAACTCAAATTAGAATACTCATAAAATCAAGAATATTTCATAATTAGTGAAAGAATTGTTGATATTGTATAATCTTGATAAAATCAAATTCATTAAATTTGATATTGTTCATTTTTTTTTCACCTCTTTAATTTTGATAAAATTAAAGAAACAATTAATTTTTTTTCATGTAAAAAAAAAGATATAATCCACAATTAAATATAAAATATGAGCTAATCATGGTGATGCTAATTAGTAAATTATTTTGTTTCGCTAGTTTAATATTGTTTGAAAATATTTTTTTATTGTTGTTAGGTGTTATTAGACGTAGAGAAAAATTATGTAATGGTGCATTAGAATAATTTTTTTAAAAAGGTACATACAAAAGTAAATATTCATATTAAAAAATACATCAAAATAAAAGATTTCTACATTATGGTAAACTCAAAAAATACTTTTATTGCTCCAATTAATTTCATGATTTGAAAAAAATAAAAAAAATATCAAAACATCTTTTTCAAAAACACTATAGCATGAGAGGTATAAGATTTTGGAAATATTATTCCCGAATTAAAGTAATATAATATTTATATAAATATTATAAACATATAACATTATATATAATATTTATACATTTTTATAATCATATTACTCTAATATATATATATAAACATATAACATTATAAACATTGATATGTTTATATAAACATATAAATGTTATATATAAATATTTATACATATGTATAAATGTTTATAAATATTTATACAACATTTACATAACACTATCCATTTATATAATTGTTTATATAACATATAAAATATGTATACATAATTATAAATATTTATATAGCATATAAATTTTTATATACATATAATATTTATAATGTTTATATAATTGTGATTATATACTATAATATTTATAAAAGTGTTACACATATAAAAATATTTATAATTGTGATATAATATTTGTAAAAATATATAATATTTATAATGTTTATATTTATAATTGTGATATAATATTTACACACACACACGCACATATAATATATACATATATATATATAACATTTATAAAAATATTTTAAACACAATATTATATCTAAACACTAATACATTTATATAATCATATCCATTATATATAAAAGTGTATACTTTGATATAAATGTGCAACTAAGAGAATAGTGATGTGCAATGATGCTTGTATGCATACACAAGAGAATATCTCTATAATGTATATATCATATGAAAGAATGATATATCATATATGGATATTTGTAGTTTTATCTATGAATGAGGCCGATAGTATTATTGGGAATTGAGGGAGACAAGTCAATTGTCATTGTCATTTAGGAGTCTTCATAGAGCTCCTCTATCATGATACTTACTTTAAAGAAGTAAGCAAATCTTTTTTAAAAATTGTTGTTGATACTTCTTCTTTGTTATGTATTATAGTTTTCATAACTCATCTTTTTACTTAGATGTATGATATTAACTCAGAAGTTAATAATCATAGCATAGAAAATTATTATTTGCTTAATATTTTTTCTTGTTTTTTTAAATATTGAAATAGCTACTAAAAAATTATCTAAAATCACTTGTAATAGTAATATACAAGTTTAAATTTGGTTGCTTTTGTCTTTTTTTTTATTTTTGGATTTATTTGTAGTCTTATTTTGTAAGTTATATTTGTAAGTAATTAATTTTTAATTTTATTTTTTTGGATAATGTTAAGATTATATATTTTTATTGTTATGGTCAGATATTTTATTATTTGTATGAATATAATTTAATATGTTCCTTGTTCATTATTTACTTGGTTTTTATTTTTTATTTAATTGAGATGTTATAAATTTTGAATGGTTATACATTTATACAATATATCAATGGTTATATGAAATAATATGTTTTTTTAATAAATGAAATAATATGAAAATTTAATTGCCAATTAATAGTTTTCATGGTTATTAGTAATATTATTTATTTTCTCCATTGTAATAACCATAAATTAATTTTTTTATTTCTGAAATTTATTTGATTAATTTATAAATAATATTATAAATAATAACTATAAAAATTTCATAAGCTATTACCATAAATTTATTTATTTATTAAATAATATAATTAATGGTTAAATATTAAATAATTTTGTTTTCTAATATTTTCAGTCTCTGACCCATCACTCCCTAGTCTGGCCATCTCTACGTAATTAGGTCAGTTCACTTCTGAAAAACCTTTGAGTTGACTCTCAGAACACACCATTGCATCATCATTTCGAAAAACCATATCAAACAAAGAACATCTCTCAAAACAGCCACCATCACACATCATTTCAAAGATACATATTAAACAAAGAACAACTCTCTATCTATCTATCTATCTATCTATCTCTTTCTATGTGTTTTTTGTTTATTTTCAAAACTCATTACTAATTAGTAATTAGTTTTGCAAATTTAAAATCATTTATGAGCTAAAAGTGCTTTTTTGTTGAGGTCTTGTGTCTTAATGATAAATTGGCAGTGTGATCTTTTTTTATTTTATGATTATTTTTTTAAGGCTTAATGGATTTCAAATCAATAGAAAGTGTGCTAGCTCTGAAATTCGAAGAAGAATAGTGAAAGAGGATGATGAAAATAATAACAAGAGGAGAAGAAGAGCAATGTGCTGTAATTTTTAAAATTCAAGTTATATCTTATATTTTAATTTATGGTTTTTATATTTTACTATTTTTTCTAGAGAAGATGAATATGAAGAACCTGTGTAAATTTATCTACTAATCAAGTTTTTGTGGTTATAGTATGAAACTCTTATATTTTTCTCAAAGAAGAAGGTACAGCTTAACCATAACCGTTAATTTTGCTATCATTGCTCATGTTTGTTGAGGCTTTAATTTTTGTTGGTGGATGATGATGAATTTTTTTTAGTTTTTTTGGCCTGATATTAATTCTTGTTTAATAGTACTATTGAAAAAAATTCACTACACTAAGACTTTATTATATCTATCTAATATTGGTATGTAGAATAAAAGCACACTTGATGGAGAAATTGTGGTGTAGAACACTAAGAACCCAAGTCAACTATACATTATTGTAAGCAGGGGAACAAACATCTTGTAGAATTTTTCATTGTGTTTTATTAGATATCATGCATTCTCAAAGCACACTGATCATGCATGGTGATTTTGTGCATAATGATTTTTTTAAAAAAATCAAACAAGATGAAACACGTCATTTACTAATGATTTTTAAAAATTTGACTATGATCCTATATTGATTACAATTATTATTGAGAATCAAAATATCAAAGTAATGATTTTAATTATAATTGTTTATTGGATTTAAATCTCCATATGCAAAAAATATCTTTAATATTGGTGTGATATTTTAGATTTAATGTTATTCTAGTAGTATATTTTTTGTTAAATTCAATATTTAGCAATAAAAATTTAATAATAAACAAAAATAAAAAATTATCATTAATGCATAATATGATACTATTGATATATGATACTCTTGATATAGCTTGTATTTTTCTTTTTTTTTTTTCAGCTATTTTAGATGTAGCATATGTTAATATATTTTTTTGTGCATTTAATGATACTCTTGATATATGATGCACACACACATACACACATGTATGTGTGTATAGTTTTTTTGTTTGTATTTATATGTTTCATTGTATTTTTTGTCATTTATATATTTTAAATGTTTTGTTTTGATGTAACATTATAATATGATATATTAAATAATTTTAGATTTTTTTGCAATCATAGCCATGTTATTGGTTGATTAAATTATTAACCTATTTTAGAATCTTTAAAAAAAGTTGTGTAACCATGTAGTTGATTTGCTCATTGACTATTTGGGCATGGTGAAAATAGCTCTCTCGGGCTGCTCTTGCTAAAATATGGATTTTTTAAATCTTTTCTTTGATAAACATATACTTTTAAGTGTTCATTCTTTTCATAAAAGATTAAATTGAAAATAACATATTATGTGAGCTAACAACCATCATAGAAAATGAAAATAGGCTTTTCAAAACAAAAATTAATTTCTCAATTAAATATCTAATCGGCAAAAATATATAAGTGATAGTCATATCTATAATTTTTGCTAAATTAATAAGTTTTCATCCTTCGTATCATTTAAGTTTGAATTGATGTGTATGTAAATAATCATTAAGTAAATTACTCAAATATTAGGATAAATTTCTTTTGCACTGGTATTTTTTTGGTAGTTCTTTAGTTCATAAGATGGCTTGTCCTTAGGCTACTACTTCAATTAACTATTTAATCATGCATTTCTTTGGCCTTTGCTCTTAGTGTTTCAGTCATGTCTCTCTTTAATATTAAGCTTTAGTTTTACCAGATTATATTCATCGATTTCTAATCTCTATCTTGTTAGTAAACTTAATGTAGGATGTGACAGAATTACTAAGATCTCTATAGTAAACTAGTTTTGCTTAATTTTTATTCTTATTATCTCATTCAATTTTCTTTAGCAAACTATTTTTTGATTGTAGTTTTCCATAAAATATGTTAATGTTAATGCTTATATTTGTTCATATCTCTAATTAGTCCATATTTGTAAGGCTAGAAATTTGAAATTTTAGGCTGCTTCACATCTATGTTTTCTAGTTTAATACTTTGTATGATTGTTTTCTAGTCCATATTTATATTGTTAATGTTGAAATTCTTCATTAATTCATTTTCAAGAGTTCTTGGAATTTGATCTTCATTCCATTTAGTTTTTATTTCCTATTTATGTTTATATTCAAATATTGAGTTTAATAACAATTGAAATTGATTTTGATCTTCATTGAGAAGTGAGAAGCTTACTCCTTCAAACTTGCAATTTCTTTTTTTTTGCTTCCCTTTCTTGTCCTTTCACTTGGTTCTTGTGTTCTCCTAATTCTTGCCTTTTTGTGTGGCTTTGATTGGTGCACTAGAAGAGACATGCTCCCTTCATCTAACAATAGCATGATATCTTTCACCTTTAGCATGCTAATAATGCTCTATTTCTTCATGTAGATTCTACAAATGCATTGCCTAGATGTTCATGATATTTTATCTTTGTAAATCATCTATAATTGATTTTATTTAATTAATAGTATAATATGAATTTAATTGTATGTTTCATTCGGGATTATGATTGAGCATAATTCTTTGCATATAAAAGGGAAAAATCAATTCAGATCATCAGTGGATGTACAAACAATTTATGGATAGAATTTTGAATAAAGATTTTTTGAGTGAGCTAGAAACTTTCATCAAATTTGCTTGTAGTCAATCGATATGGATGTACAGAGATAAAATTAAGTTTCCATGTAATAACAGCAAGTGTTAGAATATGTCTTTACGTGATGTAAACATTATTAGATACCATGTGGCTAAATATGGCTTTGTACTAAATTATTTTGTTTTGATTTATCAAGGAGAAAGTACAATGGCTATGAATATTGACCAAAATGAGGGTACTAGATCATATGTATGTAGTGAAGAAACATCAAACACATACCATGGAATGGTCATTGAATCTTGGTGCTGACTTTAATATGAATTATGTAGATGAACCACCTAATCCTGAAGCTAAGAAATTTTATGATAAGCTTCAAGCTGTAGATAATTAGTTGTGGCCTAGTTGTAAAAAAGATTCACAATTGTCACTTGTGACTTGACTTATGAGCATGAAGTTAGAAAATCATATTTATGAAATTATTTGATCAGGTTATAGAACTGATGAAAGAGGTTGTTCTGGATAATAAATTGGTCGCTAACAATTTTTACAGTACTAAAAAGTTACTATGAGGTATGGGTCTACTAGTGGAAAGGATATATTATTATTTCAATGGATGTATATTATATTTGGATGGTGATAATGATTTAATTATCTATAAGTTTTGTGATCATCCTTGATTTAAAAGGCACCTCGTGTTGCAGATATGCGACAGAAGATGAAATTTTCATATAAAAAGATGTATTACTTCTCTTTATTTCCTTGATTGTAGAGATTATATGCATTAAATTACAACACATGATATTAGGTAGCATTCTGAGTGAGAGGTTGAACATGGGGTGATGCATTATCCATCAGATTCATTTCTTAGAAGTATTTTACTCATATACATCAAGATTTTGTTGCTGAAAGTCAAAATGTGCGATTGGGTCTCTGCACTGATGGTTTTTGGCCATTTGACCAATCTGGATAATTGTATCCTAGATGGCTAGTGATAGTGACACCTTACAATTTGCCTCCATGGTTGTGTATGAAGGAGCAATATATGTTTCAGCCAATATTGGTTCCATGGCCTAAAATCTGAAAGACATTTTTTTTTCACAGCCTTCTAAAGTTGAGTTTAATTATATGTGGGATGTTGGCATGAATACATATGACATCTCAAAGAAGCAAATTTTCATTATGCAGGTCACCCTTATGTGGATGGTAAGTGGTTTTCCATAATATTCAATATTATATGGTTGGAATAATGTAGGACAATTAGTATGCTCGTATTGCATGGACAAGTATGATTCTTTTACTATCATATTCAGTGATAAATTGACATTATTTGTTAACCATAATAAATTTCTACCTACAAATCACCCATTCCATATAAATAGAACTGCATGCATTTCAAAAAAATAAAAAAAGATGATAGTTCCAGCAGTTGTATGTTCAAGAGATGATATCATGACAAAGATTCAGAGTCTGGGTCTGAAGAAGGTTACTGAACGCTATTAGAATTAATGGATTGATATGCAAAATATTTGCCTGAAGGAAATGTAGTATTTATTGGGACTTCCCCAATTGGAAGTCCAATTTAATTTGTCTTAACTTGGATGTAATGCATATTGAAAAAATGTGCTTAACAATATTTTCAACATTGTCCTAAATGTAGATGGATAAATAAATGACACTTTATAATCAAGATAAGAGTTGAATGATTTCTATTGGTCCCTTGAATTGAAACAGAATGAGGCTATAGAAAAATACCCTAAAGCTTGTTACACACTTAATAAAAAGCCAAGACAAACATTGTGTGAATGGGTTAAAAATTTGAAATTTCTTAATGGATATGTGTCAATATGGGCAAATGTGTGGATATGAGAAGCTTAAGTTATTTGGAATAAAAAGGCATGACTAGCATGTATTTATATAGATTAATACTAATTGCTTTCCATGAAATACTTTCCCAAGTATTTGGAAGGTCCTTATATAACTTAGTTTATTCATTAAATAGCTAACCACGATCACAATCAAGATAGATGACATGGTGAGACTAGAGAATGACATACCTCTCATTCTGTGTAAGCTTGAATAGATATTCTTACCAAGTTTTTTTGACTCAATGGAGCATTTGCCGATCCATTTGGCTTTTGAAGGAAGAATGCCTAGCCAGTGCAATACAGGTGGATGTATCCTTTTGAAAGGTAAATATATATAAGTAGCTCTGTTTTATTATTTCAAGCATAAATTAATTTGTAATTTGATTTAATTGAGACCTAAATTAATGGTTTAGGTATCTTATAAGTTGAAATTGAATGTTAGAAATAAGGAAAAATTTGAAGGTTCAATTTGTAATGCATATTTAGTAGTGCATCATCTTTTTGTTGTCATTATTTTGAGGAACTTGTTAATACAAAGAATATAAATGTGCCTTGGAATAATGAAGGTCATGTGCTAGCAGAAGATAAATGTAAGGACAAGCTATCTATCTTCAAGCACCTTGGAAGAGTAATTGAAGAGCAAAGAAAAGATGTATGATAGATGAAGAGTACAAAGCAACCCAGAGCTATGTTTTAGTTAATTGTGAGGAGGTTGCACTATATATTGAGTATGTATACCCAGAGCTATGTTATTCAAAAAATGGTTGCTGGTTTAATCATAGGATAATTTTGTCCTGAATAGGAATAATTAGAAATTGATATCCATTATTCTCTCTTTGTTAGTATATGTGCAGTGTTTATATTGAGTAGTTAAAACATAGGCAACCAACCATTCCGAGCAATGAGGTTGATTCTATGCTAGAGTAGAATTGTGAATTGGTTCAAGAACTATGTGAGAATTATTAAGCCTTAATTTTTGAATAATATGATTTATTAGTATCTTATATTTTTTAATATAATTTGTTGAATTTATGCAACATACAAATGATCTTCAAATGAAGGTTCTAACATATTCATACATTATCTAAGTAAAGTTCCATCTAGATATGTGACAACCTATCATGGGTATTTTGTCAATGAATATTAATTTCACACAATAGGGCATGGTTCTTCTAAAGCAACTGTGAATAGTGGTGTATACATTAAAGGCTCAAGTTATAGTGTGGATGAGATTGATTATTATAGTCAAATAGTAGAAGTTATTGAGTTGGAGTATCATGGACTAATAAATAATTGGATTGTATTATTAAAAAGGAGTGGTTTTTCCTACAGGAAATGCAGGTACAAAGATTCATTCGTATTATAAGCTTGTGAATGTTAATCATAAACATAGATTTATTCAATATGAGCCATTTATTATGGAAGTTCAAGCCACTCAAGTATATTATTGTACATACTTGAGTTTTTCTCGTGATAAGTGTGACTAGTGGGCCATTTGAAAAATTAAAGCTTGATCAAATTTTGAAGTACCAATATCTCAACAATGAAGTGCAAACTTAGCTATTGCACTAGTATTTCAAGAAAATGACATAAATAATATTGAAACTATGCATTTAGATGAAAATCTAGAAAACTTAGACTCATATGGTGTCCTAATAAAAAATGAGGATGATCATTTTCTATCTGAAGATGAGTTGGAACTTTCATCAGAATCAGATGAAATGTCAGAAGATTTATTAGAAGATGATAGTGATACCGATAATTAAACTGTTATAATTGTATTAGAATATTATAGTTTCAAAGACATACTATATTATGTTTCAATCCATTATTGTGTGTTATTTTTAAATGCATGATTGTTCATCATACAATATCAATTTATGTTTTCATTGTAACTCTATTATTTGTTCAATGTTTTTACTTTGTACGTAGATGGCGCATAAAAAAATGGGTGTGGTGGAGGTGTACGTGGATGCATACATGGATGAGATTCATCTTGTATTTTATGTCCTATTGTATAGTTAGTATCATCTCATACCCATCGTATCTAAACTTCAACATCACCATCACCATCATTGACACCTTTACCAACACCTTTATCAAATATAAGGCCCCCATCCATTGTCCCTCCTACACACACTTTTGATCCATCACCATCATTTACACCACATTTTACATTATTAGTTGTTGCCTAATTTACAACACCATTGACATCATCAAATGTTGTCGCTTTCCCTGCAGGCTGTGCTAAGTTAGTAAAAGAGATTGTGGGTGAGAGGTATAATAAATATGTAAATATTACTTTAATAAAAAATTACAATGTCCCTGTTAGTGATTTTGTTTTTATATATAGTTATGAATTTCTTGTTTTCAATATTAATTGATTATTTTAATAGTTTCATTCTATTTACAAGTGTTTGACTATAATTACAAAGTCATTCATGAAAATAGTTGATTTCAAAGCATTCTCATGGAAGAAACTTTCTGAATCTTCAAAAGAGACTAACTTTTATGACTTTCAGGTAAAACAAAGAAACAAAAGCATTAAAAATTAATTATCTAATTAGTTAACTATTATGTTGATTAATATTCTAGCATAAAAGAATTATGTAATTGTAATTAATATAGTTTTTATGTGAATTATATATATATAGAATCAGTGTACATGGGTACCCCAATTTGATGGATAGATAAAGTCATTATGGGAGAGCAAATCTGCCAAATGGTACTCAAATTTTGTCTATAAATTGAAGATCCTAAAAGATAGGCCTGATTTAATACATGAGGATGAGTGGCCCGATTGGCTTAAGTATTGGTTGGAGCCAAAAGTGAAGAAAAAATCAGAGATATCCAACAAAAACTGAAGGACTTAGGTAGCTAGACCTAGTACAAGAATGTCTCACCATACAGGAGGGTCAAAGTTGAGCATTGAGCATTGAGCATGCTCGAGATTTGGTACAACTTATAACTTTAAACCATTATATATTTCGAAATTTTCCTAATAGTCCAAATAATTCAAATATTTGCTTGTTTTTAGAATTAAAGCTAAAATTTTTCAACATATATTATTTTTTGACTTAATAAATACATACTTTGGCCAGAAATTTGGTCAAGATCCCAATTTTTATATGATTTTTAAGAAGATGCATGTGAAGAAAGCAGATGGGTACTTTATTGACAACATGTCTCAGATGATTGCTATAAATAATCTATTATATTAATAAACTTTTGAATACTTTAGTAAATTTTGAAAGTTGTGTGGAATAAAAAATATTTGATTTATTTTATTTATACATAGCACAATATTTTATTATATTTTATCATAGGACTTCGTGGAGGAATGTATGATAGCTGATTCTCAACCAGTTAAGAATTCTATGAAAATTCAACCAAATAACTATGATAGTATATATTTGAAGACCATAGAATGTTAGAAGAAGCAGCAAATGTATGACATCAGCTCAAAGGGTGTGAGTTTTGAACTCATGCTTCTAGTTCCTTTGTCACAACAATGATGGATGAGGTGGTTGAATAGCAAGTAATTGAAACAAATGAATAATTTGTATATATGGATAGTGAAATGAAAGAGAAGGATTAGTAGATTATTCTTTTGAAGGAAGTAATGCATGAAATAAATGAAGTGAATGATGAGATGAAAGAAATTATGAATGCAATGCAATAGTAGATGTCCTATATGGAGTCATAGTTAGTAGCCTTGATGTAAAAGATATCATATCTTGTTCTAGTAGAGAAATCATGTAGGAGAGGCTAGCACAAATGCACCAACTAATGATAAGGATGAATTTAGTTTTAAATGATTATATACCTATGATATTTTTTTTAACTATGTAACTATTGTATTAGAATAATATCAGAAATACTTTTTCTTTTATTTAATTAAAAAAATAGTTTATAGTATATGTTTTTATTCAATTTAATGTAAAAATTTTAAAAATGTAATTAAAATTTTTTGTAAAAAAATAAAATTATGAAAATAGTTTTGGAATGAAAATAGCTAGGGATTATTCCCTCTCTAATTTAGCTATGAAATTTTCTGTATATATTTAGTCGAAAGATATTAATTACTATCATTAATAATGATCAAAATTAACAAGGAAAAAAAGATAATTAGCTAGAGAATTTCAGCATTCAAAAATTTGCTAGGGAATTTATTTTTCGATAATTTTTTGCGACGAGTACATTAGCTTTGGATAAATTTCGAGGAAAATCCATTGCTATTCTATTTTATCAACGGAATATTTTATAATAGCTAGAAAAAATCTTAGCTATTATGTCGATATAACTTTCTATCTGTTTGTAAATTTGTCAATCTAAGAGTTGTCTATTTGTCAATTTATCTGTCTGTCTATCTATTTGTCTATCTATATATATATATTATATATATATATATATATATATATTAATCTCTTTGTCTATTTATCTGTGAATTAATCAATCTGTCAATTTGTCTGTCTACCTTTCTATCTATTTATCTTTATATTTTTCTATCTGTCTATATGTCTATTAATCTAGATATCAATTAGTCTATGTATCTATATCTATCTATCTGTCTATCTATGTATATATCTATCTATCTATCTATTTGTATGTCTATCAATCTATCTATCTATATATCTATTTATTTGTCTATTTATTTTTCTATCTATATATATATATATATATATATCTATTAATCTATCTATCTATAGAACTATCTATCTAAGAGTCAAAACAATCTGTCTAACTACTCTCTAGTAATCTATCTATTTATCTGTCAAACTATTTGTCTAATTATCTGTCAATTTATCTTACTATCTATCAATCTACCTGTCTAACAATCTGTCTATCTATATGTCTATCAATCTATATATTTATCTGTCTATGTAACTTTTTATGTATCTCTCTATCTATTTGTATATCTATCTTTCTAACTAACTATCTATCGATCTATCTATAAATATGTCTATCAATATGTTTCTCTATATGTTTATATATCTGTGTATCTATGTGTCTATATATTTGTCTATCTATCTAGCTATCAATCTCCCTATCTATCTATCTATATCAGTCTATTTGTCTATCTATCTATTTATGCATCTACATATATGTCTATATATCTATCTTTATATATATCGATCTATGGATCTATCTATCGTCTATATATATGTCTATATATAGTTCTATCTATTTGTCTATCTAACTATGGTTCTATCCATCTAGCTATCCATCTATTTATCTATCAATTATCCATCTATCTATTTGTCTAACTAACCATTTATTTGTACTTCTATCTATCCATTTTTCTATCAATCTTTTTATACATCGATCTATCTGTTTATCTATCCATCTATAAATCTGAATATCAAGTTGTCTATATATCTGTGTATCTATCAATCTATCTATCAATTTGTCTATCAATATATATATATATATATATATATATATCAATCACTCTATCATTAAGTTTATCAATCAATCAATCTATCTATCTATCTATCTATGTATCTATCTTTCTATTTGTCTATATGTCAATCTTTCTTTCTGTCTATCAATCTGTCTATCAAACTGTCTATCAATTTGTCTATCTACCTATTTATTTATCTATCAATCTTTTTGTCTATCTATCTATCTGTCTATTTTTCTATCTTTCTATCTATTTGTCTATCTATCTGCGTATCTAACTATCTAACTATTTATATATCTATCGATCTATCTATTTATCTATCTATTGATTTGTCTATCAATCTATCTATCTATTTGAAAATGTATCGATCTAACTTTATATCTATCTATCTATATATTTGTTTATTTGTCCATCTATATGTCTATCTATCTCTCTATCTATCTATTTATCTATCTATCTATTTATCTATTTATCTATCTATTTGTTTATCTATCTATCTATCTATCTATCTATTTGTCTATCTATCTATCTTTCTATCTTTTGATTTATCTGTATATTTATCTATCTATCTATCTCTCTCTCTATCTATCTTTCTTTCTATCTATCTGTCTGTCTATCTATCATTCTAACTAACTATCTATCTATTTATCTATATGTCTGTATGTATGTTTGTCTATCTATCTGCCTATGTATCTATTTATTTTTCTAACTATTTGTCTATCTATCTATCTATCTATCTGTCTGTCTGTCTATCTAATTGTCTAATTAATTGTTTATCTACATGTCTATTTATCTTTTTATCTTTCTGTATATTTATCTGACTATCTATTTATCTATAAATCTATCTATCTTTCTGTCTATTTATATGTCTATCTAACTCTCTATCCATCTGTCTATATATTTTTGTCTATCTATCTATTTAACTATCTATTGGGTAATTCTACTTCCAACATTTGTAATTTC